>JAECXC010003196.1:0-52154 GCA_018152125.1 Drosophila dunni
TGGATTTTGAGAGCCGCTTTGTAATGTGCCTTAGCCTTCAGGCCTTCCCTTGCACGCTTTGGCCCTTCATTGCGCAGGGAGCTGGAACCGCGTACAGGGGAGAGCAGAAGGCGCTCCTCTTCGGTCATCACCGACACCACACATTAAAGGTACGAACCTGCTTCAACTACGGCACCCGTGAGGGCCAGTTTCCTGTCGTTTGTGGCAGTAGCTGAACAACAGACCTAGCCTGCTCCCGCCAAGTCCGAGGTGTGACACTGGTCACTGGTTTCTCCTCCCCGTGGCCGCCGGTGGTAGCTGTCATCGATGTTTGGGCTGATATCCCAGCCCCGGTTGATACTTTTAGCGAACTCTCCATGTTGCTTGATCCTCCTCGGCTCATTTATTCAGGTAGCCACCCCTAGCATTTTATACCTACTGCCAGGATTACCTCTAGCCATGGCTTAGGTTCGGCGCTGCTGACACGTCTTGACGTGCCAAGACTCCGGACCCAGCCTTAGCTTCACACTGCATCGCCTCGTAGGGCAAGTGACAGTGCATCGTCCAGTTTCCCGTGACAATGCAGTGTCCATTGTTCGGCCGGCACCCTCGGGGAGGGTTTAGTAAGAGGTTTTTTGCCTGGGTAGTAACCCAGAATAAATTTTAAAACGCATCACATACTAGAGATATATCGTTAAATACAAAGTACATTGTCGTTTTTAAAAACCCTAGAGATAAACTTCAATTTCATTGTTTGGCTCGACAAATGTATCCTGAAAATCCTAGCAAATTGATGCGCATATATAAAGAAGTAACCGAAGAACCTCATGGTTACTTGTTAGTAGATCTAACCCAAAGGATAAACGATCTTTTACGTTTTCGTTCACATATTTTTAATTCAACATTCTTAATTTTTTATTGCAATGAAAATTGTTTACAAAAAGAGTCTAAAACGCTTGATGGCGAATAAACATTTATTATATGTTCTGAAAAGAGCTAGCATCAAGTTACGAAAAGCTATTATAAGCAATAGTGATTGAGATCGTTAATTGATATTGTATTAAATACATTACAAGGCAATCATTAACTTACAACCAAACAGCTTACTCTACTTAAACGGTATATAAACGTACTGCATAAAATTTCATCTTCAAAGCGAACCATAAAATCAACGACGAATTTCTTCCAATTCTAATTTCATCATTATTGGCCGGAGTATTTGAAAAATTTTTAAGAAATGCATAACTCTAAAAGTGATTTAATTAAAGTTATTAAAATGCATCCAAACGAATATCAAAAGTTATTTTCAAATAATAGAGGTGAAGATTTGATTACCCAAATGTTTTTACCAATAATGGTAGTCTAGATGATTTCGATAAATGGATTAAAATTCGACAAGAACTAAACTACTTTCTTCACAAATGAAGAAAACGTGTTACATATTCTGATAACAAAAATCAGTTAAATGTTTTATCATCAAGCAGTTCAACACAGACATTTGAAGAGTTTCCAGTTCAAAAAGAGAAACAAAGTCTGAAAACAAAGAGTTTGTATAAAATATAACCGTAAAAGCAGACAAGAGTATGAGCATTTAAAAAAACATACAGGCAAAATACTAAATAATTCTCAGGAAGACGATTTTCCTGATTCTCAAAGTCAAAGGGTATAATATTTGTTTATACTGTATGCTATAAATATTGCAAGTAAGTTAACATATTTTTCATAAACATATTAACCACCGTGGAGAAACTTTACCAAGAGTATTATCTTAACTTAAGTGGAGGAGGATTAAATCACATTGGTTCCATTTATGCAACACCTCGAATAGTACAGCAAGGAAGGGGTATTGGAAACTTTTTAAGTGGACTTTTTAAGTATATTAAGCCAATTTTTTTAAGTGGCCTAAACGCTGTTAAAAATCTAGCAATTGAATCAGGGAAAGCAGTCATGAATAATTTGGGACGAAAACCTCTACAGAATATTATCCAAGAACAAAGAAAAATTGCAATCCAAAATCGATTTAATAAAGTAATAGATAAAATAACTCAGGGAGGCTCAGGTAGACAAAATAAAAGGAAGCGTTTTACCGAGGTGAGCTCATTATAAATTAAAACATTCAAGTGTGCATACAAAGAAAAAGATTAACAAGAAATAACGGTTAAATACCCTTGCAGTCATGAATATTGCGTTGATTTAGTTCCAATCACCAATTATTTTTTCTATGGTAGCTATATGATACAGAATTTAGATAAAATTTGGTCAACAGTTGGAACCCGATTAGAAATTGATTATCAGTGAATTTCGTTGAAATCGGTTAATAGACATTGAAAATTTTCATACTAAGCATTTCAACCGATTGTTCCTATAGGAGCTATATGATATAGTAGTCCGATTTGGATGAAATTTGGTCAACAGTTGGGACACGTTTAGTCACGTTTTGGTCAACAGTTGGAGAACCATTAGAAATGCCTATCGCGTGAATTTGTTTGAAATCTGTCTATAGACACCGAAAATGTTCATACATTTCATTTCATGCATTTCGACCGATAGTTCCTATGGGAGCTATCCATATATTCCCCGATTTTTACAAATGATCTGCATGCAGAGAGAATACACATCTGTACCAGGTTTCATTAAGATAGCTCTAAACTGAGAGACTAGTTTGCATAGAAACAGACGGACAGAAAGACGGACATGGCTATATCGACTCGGCTGTTGATACTGATCAAGAATATATATTCTTTTTGTGGTCGGAAACGCCTCCTTCAATGCGTTACAAACTCCGTGACAAAAACAATATACCCTCTGCTAGGGTATAAAAAACGATCTTAATCAAAAAACAAGAAAGTAAAGTACAGTCGAGCACGCCAGACCGTATAATACTCTCTGCGTTTTAATCCCGATTAAATTATTAAAATCGGTATCGAGATAATACAATGTGCAGTACTTCCATCAAAACACTGTGAAACAAAAACAATCTATGCAAAATCAAACATCTGTTTGTATGCGAATACACATACGTTTGACATTATATGTATGTATGTATGTATGTGTGTATTCGGCGCAGCCAGCGTCTGCGGTCTGCGCTGACGCCACACAAGCAGAGAAAACGTTCAATCACGCTTGTATGTTTCTGTCTCGCTTGCCCTCATACCTTGATATTATTATCAATATTATGACGCTTCTAGTTTTCTTGTTTGCAGTCCGATTCCAATGCGTCTTTTGAGAATAGTTTGATATAGTTAGCCTCCACTCGAATTATACAATTACAATGGTGTACTATATGAACAAATGTCTAAAAACGGAACGAAAGTTGAGAATTATTGTTTTGTATTGTGGGAAAAAAAGGGGCGTGGCAGTCCAAAATTTTAAATGCCAATGCATTAATACTGTCGCTAGGAACCTCCATACCTGAATTGGTGATCCTAGGTGCCATGGTTACTGAGATATTCGCCGAAAACAACGATTTTTTCCGAGGTGTGTCTAGTTTTTTGCTCATTGTGGGCGAATGGGGCGTGGCATAGAAAATAAAAAAGATTCTTGTATTGACTGACTAAATATGTGATCGATTGACACCAAGCTCGAACTTGTAGCTCTTACCATCTCTGAAATCTGTTAGTTCATACGGACAGACGGACAGACAGACGGACATGGCTATATCGACTCGGCTTGTGATGCTGATCAAGAATATATATACTTTATGGGGTCTGACACGCCTCCTTCTGCCTGTTACATACTTTTGCACAAACCCAATATACTCTTGCAGAGAGTATAACTAGCTTAGAAAATTGCAGATATTTTTTCAACAAAACGATGACCAACCGATGACCATTGAATGCATGAAAAGAGAACTGGATTTGTTTGAGCCACACCCCACACAAAGCATTATTTTACGCACTTAAGAAGTAACATACAATCCTATATCATCATTGGATGGAGCCAGCTGTATTGAATTTGTGTGTTTGGGAAATGGCGAATCATACAGAGATCTGTCAAGCGTATATTTAAGATTAGTAGTACAGCTGAAGGGTCAGGAGAACAACAATACAACAAATGATGCTGTTAGTGTTGTTAACAATATTTTACACTCAATGTTTAGAAGTTTTTCAGTATATTTAAATAATAGATTAGTTTCTCAGAACGACAATAATTACCACTATAATTTTACGCCGTTGCTTGTGCTAACATTTTGTTAGTGTAAACCTTATCTCGGCGGTTTCTTCGTGCTTTGTTCTATATTTACTCTCCCGTCCGCTCTCATCAAAGTCTGTCCGATTATTTCGCTGCTTTGGATAAGGAATTTAAAGGCCTAAAAGTCTTAAATGATTCTCCAAATCATAAAAAGGCCAATTTTAGATTGTCGATTGGCCCTAACGAACTTTCGGTCCCACTTCACATACCCACGACGTCCGCACATTCTCTAATACATTTTCACCCCTATCCCCTAATATAATTGTTAGTAGTGATGACAACTTTATTTTACCCACAGAAGTTGTCCCCACGATTCCCGAAGTAATAGTTTCTGATTCGTTAGTTGTCAATACTGTTGCAGTTGGCGAATCAAGCAATGAGCCTATCAGAGCTGTTGTTTAATAACTTTGTTAATTCGAAGCGTAAATCATCAACGCTTCCATCTAGTGTGTTCTTTGAAAGAGAATCTGCTTATTCGGATAAGGCTATCGCCTACTTATTTGCCGATTTTTTTCAAACGACTTAAAGTATGCACGAGTATAAATGTGATTCACCCTATCCTTATCATTTAAATTCCTTCGATTGTAATTTTACACCAGTCATCACCGAAAATTCTCTTTTATGCATAGCTCGCAAATAACTGTCGACCATTTTTCTTCTTGCGCTCTCGTTGCGGACACAACCGAAAAAGTTCATACTCTCTCGCTCTCGCTCTGAGCAAGAGACTTTTGCTGTCTTCATTTAAGTTTTCGGTTGAGCTCTTTTCGATGAGCTCTTTGTATGTCGCTCTTTCAGTGAGCAGTGCGTAAAGAGCGGAGCGAGAAACGCTCGCACAATGAGACTCAGCAAAAGACCGATCGACCGAGAAACTGAAAGCAAACGGTCTTTAAATATATTTTCGTTAATGTAAGGAAGAAATAATATAATTTGTTTAACAAAACAATTTAAATTTATATTTATATTTAATTAAATTTTTTTTTATTTAATTTTATTTTTTAAATTTAAATTTATATTTAAATTAATTACGTCTGCAAAACAGACGCTTACCAATATGCTTGCCTATGCGTGTGAATGTATACCAATACATGCGCAAAAGGTTTTTTGCTTCACTGAACACGACGAAACGGTCTTGGAACAACCAGAACAAAACAGAATAGAAAAAAACAGTTACAGTCGCGCGAGAGAGCTCATTTAAGAACCGATAAATCGGTTGCTCGCTGAGTCTTTTCGTTAAGAGTCAGAAAAAGACACTTACTAGCAGACAACCAGAAACGGTCGACAGTTATTTTAGTTTTGCTGTTCCGATTAGACCAACTAGAAACTTTCTTCCACTCTATCTTTAACCAGGTTCTAAAAACTTTGCTATCCATAATCATTTCCCAGTCCTATGTCGTAACTACGACAAACTTTCTCGAGTTGTAGGTAGTTCTACTTCGACCCCCTTAATTTAAACTTCTCTTCTCTGTCACCTGTCTAGATCTTAATTATCTTAGCTTAATAATTTAAGATGTATTGTATTTCGTTTTTAGTTATTTTATGATCTAACAAATAAATTCGATTCGCGATTATCGTTAGTCGTACGTTATGCGGTGTGCCCCTCGGTCGGTTGTGCGGGAGGTGGCTGCATTATTTGCAGGGTTTCGCGCACTAACAAGCACGTTGCTTGGTGGGGCTGGGCCACTTGTACTCTATATCCAGCAGACAATACACTTTCAATTGACAATGCTGTAATTGGACAATTACCCAATTTTATCGCGTTTTGCATGATTAAAAACCTAGAATACTGAGGTAATAGGGATTTGGATCCATATAACTTTGAACATTTTAAAATTCAGCGTTTTAATCTTTTAATTAATGCAGTACAAGTACCTTCTCTACCGCTAGAGTTTGATTTTACAAATCCCGAAAACATTTAGAGCTCTCGTGGATATAATATGATATTTAGAGCTAATGGTATAAAGCAAATGGTATTGCAAATCACTTAGGAAATGTTTGATACGAAATGTTTTATATTTGGGTTTGACTTTATTGCCGATGTGAGGTGTGTTCCCTGCAGATAAAAAACCTATTAAAATGCGTACGTACCCTACAATAATAATTGCGAATACAGACTCATCTGACAAACCTGGCTCACACTGGGTAGCATTTCATTTTAAAAGTGCTTAAAATGAAGAGTTTTTTTATTCATAAAAAATCATAATTTCGAACTGAATTAAAAATATTTCAATTTGTTTTGAAAACTTTTTAGTTGCTTTAGTGTTGTTTTGAAACTGAGGTTTGTTGAGAAATATTAAGAGTTTTTATATTAAATTTCATTACATACTTTTACATTTAAATTTAAAATGGGGGATATTAAAGCTGTCTTTTTTCGTCCCATTGTAAACATATGAGTAATATTGTTGTCCTTCAACTTTTTGTCTGAAGTTTTAGGGGGAAAAATCCTCACAAATGCCATAGGTAAAAAAATCGGAAGGGGTTTAGCGTCCGCATCAGTTGTGTAAAGAGCAATTTTCTATCCGTAGACTGTTTTCTTAAGTTGACAATCTGTTATAGTAAACTTGCCCTACATGGCCTGTTAAATCATTTATTGAATCGAAGAAAGCCTGAGAATGTAAACGTTATTTAGTTATAAACGATTATATATTACTAGTACATACCATCTTGCTATTTATTTTCAAACTCTTTAATGTTCACTTAGACTGAAAACTGTAAGAACTAACCCAGCAGTACTGGAAGTGGCGATTAACCGTAGTTGAACTACCTTCTCCACTATTCCATACATGGGTACTTACTTGACTGATCCTATGGTAAGCGAACGCCGAACCACTGAGCAAAAAAGTATATGCACGAAAGCGGCAGAAAACATAAACGAAAAAAAGCTGTGCTATCATCACATATATTTTTGGTATTTTGCAATAGCGCATAGGTGAAGGGAAAAAAACAATCTTCGCTTTCTGTCACTGTTTCTTTCCTAATTTACAAAAACAATTTTTATGCAAGAACCGTTTCTTTTCGTTTATGCTTTGTGCTCTTCCTCGATATTCGAATGCTGATGCGTCCGCTGGTTGACCAAATACAATCAAGCACTACAAGTAAAGTTCTCAAGCAGCAATTTGCACGCAAATCGTAAACATTCCAACAAAATTTAAACAAAAGAAAAACAAGTGATAAAATTTACCAGAAATAGAACAATATGTACAGTGGCCAAAAAAATTCCTATTCAGACCGTGAAAGACCTTAATGAAACAAATATGGAAATAAACGAAACAAACCGAAAGCTTTATGTTAGTATAAACACAGTTTTAATTGTTTCTTAAATCCTAATCCCTATTGTACAGATTGATGCTATTAGGAACCATTTTATGGCTGGAGGAATTTTAAAAAACTTTAAAAATAGTATGGCCAATCCTGTAGTACTACCATACAATGAAACGGATTGAAAACAGAAAAATGTATTTTTAAATAAAAAAAAAATTGCATTAAAACTATTTAAATTTTTTTTTTCATTCTGTGTACTCTTTTCACCACCCCTGGCATAGGTATCCTTTTCACTAGCCATTTCATGGGGACCTAATTCATTAGCCCTTTCATGGGTACTCTTTTCACCACCCCTGGCATGGCTACCCCTTTCACTAACACTTTCATGGGTACCCGTTTTACCATTTTAGACCGGCTTCAGATTTAGCCTGAATAAAGGCCGTGACATAATCCGGTGTGGTATCAGGGAAACAAATAATTGTTTCTTTGCTGCAACACCTACAAGAA
The DNA here is from genome assembly GCA_018152125.1 of Drosophila dunni. Taxonomy (NCBI): domain Eukaryota; kingdom Metazoa; phylum Arthropoda; class Insecta; order Diptera; family Drosophilidae; genus Drosophila; species Drosophila dunni. The sequence continues at coordinate 7,936 of JAECXC010003196.1, forward strand.
TCTTTTACTCAGACACTGTAATAACTTCCGTGGAAGCAACAGCTCTGATAACTAACTAACGAATCAGAAACTATTACTTCGGGAATCGTGGGGACAACTTCTGTGGGTAAAATAAAGTTGTCATCACTACTAACAATTATATTAGGGGATAGGGGTGAAAATGTATTAGAGAATGTGCGGACGTCGTGGGTATGTGAAGTGGGACCGAAAGTTCGTTAGGGCCAATCGACAATCTAAAATTGGCCTTTTTATGATTTGGAGAATCATTTAAGACTTTTAGGCCTTTAAATTCCTTATCCAAAGCAGCGAAATAATCGGACAGACTTTGATGAGAGCGGACGGGAGAGTAAATATAGAACAAAGCACGAAGAAACCGCCGAGATAAGGTTTACACTAACAAAATGTTAGCACAAGCAACGGCGTAAAATTATAGTGGTAATTATTGTCGTTCTGAGAAACTAATGTATTATTTAAATATACTGAAAAACTTCTAAACATTGAGTGTAAAATATTGTTAACAACACTAACAGCATCATTTGTTGTATTGTTGTTCTCCTGACCCTTCAGCTGTACTACTAATCTTAAATATACGCTTGACAGATCTCTGTATGATTCGCCATTTCCCAAACACACAAATTCAATACAGCTGGCTCCATCCAATGATGATATAGGATTGTATGTTACTTCTTAAGTGCGTAAAATAATGCTTTGTGTGGGGTGTGGCTCAAACAAATCCAGTTCTCTTTTCATGCATTCAATGGTCATCGGTTGGTCATCGTTTTGTTGAAAAAATATCTGCAATTTTCTAAGCTAGTTATACTCTCTGCAAGAGTATATTGGGTTTGTGCAAAAGTATGTAACAGGCAGAAGGAGGCGTGTCAGACCCCATAAAGTATATATATTCTTGATCAGCATCACAAGCCGAGTCGATATAGCCATGTCCGTCTGTCTGTCCGTCAGTCTGTCCGTATGAACTAACAGATTTCAGAGATGGTAAGAGCTACAAGTTCGAGCTTGGTGTCAATCGATCACATATTTAGTCAGTCAATACAAGAATCTTTTTTATTTTCTATGCCACGCCCCATTCGCCCACAATGAGCAAAAAACTAGACACACCTCGGAAAAAATCGTTGTTTTCGGCGAATATCTCAGTAACCATGGCACCTAGGATCACCAATTCTGGTATGGAGGTTCCTAGCGACAGTGTTAATGCATTGCCATTTAAAATTTTGGACTGCCACGCCCCTTTTTTTCCCACAATACAAAACAATAATTCTCAACTTTCGTTCCGTTTTTAGACATTTGTTCATACCATTGTAATTGTATAATTCGAGTGGAGGCTAACTATATCAAACTATTCTCAACAGACGCATTGGAATCGGACTGCAAACAAGAAAACTAGAAGCGTCATAATATTGATAATAATATCAAGGTATGAGGGCAAGCGAGACAGAAACATACAAGCGTGATTGAACGTTTTCTCTGCTTGTGTGGCGTCAGCGCAGACCGCAGACGCTGGCTGCGCCGAATACACACATACATACATACATACATATAATGTCAAACGTATGTGTATTCGCATACAAACAGATGTTTGATTTTGCATAGATTGTTTTTGTTTCACAGTGTTTTGATGGAAGTACTGCACATTGTATTATCTCGATACCGATTTTAATAATTTAATCGGGATTAAAACGCAGAGAGTATTATACGGTCTGGCGTGCTCGACTGTACTTTACTTTCTTGTTTTTTGATTAAGATCGTTTTTTATACCCTAGCAGAGGGTATATTGTTTTTGTCACGGAGTTTGTAACGCATTGAAGGAGGCGTTTTCGACCACAAAAAGAATATATATTCTTGATCAGTATCAACAGCCGAGTTGATATAGCCATGTCCGTCTTTCTGTCCGTCTGTTTCTATGCAAACTAGTCTCTCAGTTTAGAGCTATCTTAATGAAACCTGGTACAGATGTGTATTCTCTCTGCATGCAGATCATTTGTAAAAATCGGGGAATATATGGATAGCTCCCATAGGAACTATCGGTCGAAATGCATGAAATGAAATGTATGAACATTTTCGGTGTCTATAGACAGATTTCAAACAAATTCACGCGATAGGCATTTCTAATGGTTCTCCAACTGTTGACCAAAACGTGACTAAACGTGTCCCAACTGTTGACCAAATTTCATCCAAATCGGACTACTATATCATATAGCTCCTATAGGAACAATCGGTTGAAATGCTTAGTATGAAAATTTTCAATGTCTATTAACCGATTTCAACGAAATTCACTGATAATCAATTTCTAATCGGGTTCCAACTGTTGACCAAATTTCATCTAAATTCTGTATCATATAGCTACCATAGAAAAAATAATTGGTGATTGGAACTAAATCAACGCAATATTCATGACTGCAAGGGTATTTAACCGTTATTTCTTGTTAATCTTTTTCTTTGTATGCACACTTGAATGTTTTAATTTATAATGAGCTCTTCTCGAAGTAAAATGCTTCCTTTTATGCTGTCTACTGTAGAAATAATTGGTGATTGAAACTAAATTAACGCAATATTGATGACTGCACGGGTATTTAACCGTTATTTCTTGTTAATCTTATTCTTTGTATGCACATTTGAATGTTTTAATTTATAATGAGCTCACCTCGGTAAAACGCTTCCTTTTATTTTGTCTACCTGACCCTCCCTTATTTTATCTATTATCTACAATGAATTGAAGTTTGTATTTATCGATATATCTCTAGTATGTGATGCGTTATGAAATTTATTCTGGGTTACTACCCAGGCAAAAACCCTCGAACTGAACCCTCCCCGAGGGTGCCGGCCGAGCAATGGACACTGCATCGTCACGGGAAACCGGAGGATACACTGTCACTTGCCCTCCGAGGGAAGAGTTCGCTAGAAGTATCAACCGGGGCTGGGATGTCAGCCCAAACGTCGGTGGGAGGCGTGACCGCTACCACCGGGGACGAGAAATCCTCTCTGCGTTTCGTCAGTGGTCACTTCTCAGACTTGGCGGGAGCAGGCCAGGTCTGTTGTACATCTACTGCCACAAACGACAGGAAACTGGCCTGCCCGGGTGCCGTAGTTGAAGCAGACTCCGACCTTGATAGTGTGGTGTCGGTTACGATGACCGAAGAAGAGAGCCTGTAAGCAGTTCCAGCTCCCTGTGTAGGGAAGGGCCAAAGCGTGCAAGGGAGGGCCTGAAGGCTAAGGCACAATAAAAAGCGGCTCTCAAAATCCAGAACCGGCTCCAAGGAGCAAAGGGCCTGTTCACCCTGGCTCAACGGGCCAAAATCCTGAGATGTAAGAATGACCCGACGCTCTGCTGGCTGAGGCAAAAAGTCTCTGTGTGAGGTGTGGGAGGGGGCCAAACTGGAGCTGGTAGATAGGGATAATATCCCGTCGAAACCAAAGGCGAAGGTACTCTTCATCATCCCTGTCAATGGAGACCAGGCGCTGAAGTTGCTGCAGCGCCAAAACACGGACGTTCAAGCCAGCATGTCATCCTTCAGATTAATAAGGAGGCGGAGGACCTGCTGTACGCACGCTATGGCAAAATGGCATGGGGCGTAGGCAGCGTCTTCCTGCGTCTTAAGAGGATAAGGATGCGCACACTCTGGCTGCTGGGGAGGTATAGAAGGACATTGGCCTTGAGTCGCCCAGAGTATGGCTATCGCATCAGATGAAGACGATGACGACGAAGAGGACGGCGACCTGACTATAGTAGCCAACCCGTCCGATGTAGGTGTGGCAGCTACCCCGGATGAGGGTACTGCAGCTCAACCTATATAAGAGCATGTTGGCGTCGACGGAGCTCCTGTTAGCCTTAGAGCCAGGGCCCGTTGACGTGGCCTTAGTCCAGGAGCCGAGGACTGCGTCAGGCAATGTCGTGGCGGGGCTAAGGTCAACCAACTACAACATATATTACTCAGCAACGGTAAGCAAAACATGAGCCGCCGTACTCATACGGAAAGGCATTCACGCTTATCTAATGTCCAATTACAGTACTGATGACCTAGCAGCTGTCCTCATAGAATGCGGAACGAAGCGCTTGATAGCGGCTTCATGCTACATGGCGCACGAAAGTCCCGCACCCCCAGACGAACTAGAGAGACTATCCAGGAAGACAGTCTCCAGTACAGCCCAACTGATAGTTGGAACAGGTGCCAACGTGTATGGGGTGTGTATGAATTTATACTTAACTCTAAGCTATACATTGCAAACATTGGGGAGGTGCATACATATATGGGCCCCACCTCCTCCAATGTTCTCGATCTCACTCTCGCGTCAGACGCGATCATAACAAGCTGGAGGGTCCTTGAAACACCCTCATTCTCAGATCACAGAACTATACAGATTGTGACTTTAATAGCACTCCCAAGCTCAACTCATAGAGGAACCCCCGGAACGTAAACTGGATAGAGTTCTATAGGCAGGTTAACAATAGACTAGGGGCACCGGGGGAAATTGTGTCGGCATGCGACATAGAGTCATCTCTATCGTTAGTATGCAAGACCCTCCGGGACTCTTTTAAAAAGTCATGTAGACCATCCAAGCAAAAAAGGAAGTCGAGACCACACTGGTGAAACTCCAAACTCTCTACGCAAAGCAAAAATCTCATGGAAATGTTTAGACTAGCTAAGCCCTCTGGGGAGGTTATAGTGTACGAGGAGTACAAGACCCTGTTCGGAATATACAGCGCAGTATCCGAAGGGCAAAAAGGCATTCCTGGAGGAACTTCTGTTCCCAACTGGAATCGATATCCGAAACAGCAAGACTAAGAACGCTGCTATCCAAGCAACCGTCTGTTCAAAGTCAGCTGAGACTTGATGGTGGAGCCTGGACTGAGAGTAGTGAGGAAACTCTAGATGCTCTTATGACCGCCCACTTCCCAGAATCCGTAGAGCTACCGCTCAAGACGAAGCATAAGGATATTCCATCATTCCATTGCGGTGAACATCAACTCCCCATGGAAATATTCACTACCCAAAAGATTCGATGGGCCATTGACTCTTTCAAGAGTATAAAGAGCCCTGGTTTTGATTATTATTCCGGTCCGGTATTATTCCAGCCATGCTGCAGACCACAAAAGATGTGATCATTCCATGGCTGCTCGGGATATTTAGAGCATGTCTCAGTACAGGCCATATCCCTACCGAATGGAGAACAGCCAGAGTAGCATTTTTACCAAAGGCTGGTAAGTGTAGCCACAGCAGCTCGAAGGCCTATAGGCCAATAAGTTTGACATCCTTCCTGCTAAAAACTATGGACAAGTTATTAGATCTCCATATTAGAAGTAGTGTAGAAGGGAGGCTGTCTACCAAACAGCACGCCTACACAAAGGGGAAATCGATCGAAACAACAATGCTCACACCAGTAGCTTCGATCGAAAGAGTTTTCTACCATCAAGAATATGCACTTGGAGTCTGCGTAGACATTTCAGGTGCAACGTCAGGACGGCAGCCATTATTGAGCGGCTAGTGACAATATATTCCCACCCAACTATCACACACTTATTACACAATCTCCTGAGTTGCAGGAGACTCCAGTTGGAGTGGGGAGCTTCCACAGTGGTTAGAGGCGTAAATAGGGGCACTCCGCAAGGTGATGTGTGTACTTGGTGGTATACGGATAAGACGGATCCATCCTCTTCACTAAGAAGTACATGGTACCGCAATGGATCCCCCCGGCACTAGTCGGCATCCAGCCAAAGCCAAGCTCTCGAGTAAAATACCTAGGCACGGTGTTGCACAGCAAACTCACGTGGAGGTGCAATGTTGAGGAAAGGGTGAAAAAGGCAACCGGCACATGGGGTCTCTTACCCCGTCTAATGCACTGGATCTACATAGCGATTGTGCGTCCAACACTGCTCTACGGGGATCTAGTCTGGTGGTAAGGTACCGAGAAGGTTACCTACCTAGCCCTCATGGAAAAAGTTCAGAGACAAGCGCTCCTCTGCATTACAGGAGCGCTCAGATGCACCCCAACACAAGCTCTGCTGCCACTGCTAGGGACTGCCCCCTGAACTTGCAAGCCCGACTTGTGGCAGCGATGTCAGCCCAGCGCCTCGCAGCACTTGGAAGCTTGACGCTGCAAGGTTATGGGCACAGTGAAATGCCCAGGCATACCGACTATGTACTACCCAAAGACTGCCTAGATGTCAAAGTCGGGGCGCACTTGGGACCTAATGACTGGATCATCTGCCAGCAAAAGCGCATCGGCCACGTGAATTGGTACACGAATGGCTCTAAGATGGCCGCAGGAGTGGGAGCCGCGGTCTACTGTGACGACCCGGTCACCAGATTATCTAACAAGCTACCGAACCACTGCAAAATCTTCCAACAGAAGTGTTTGCAATCGGTAAAGCGGCTAAACTGACAAAGCATATGGACACAAATGTATGCAATGTCAATAATACTAGTAGATAGCCAAGCGGCAATAAAGTCTAAGATGTCGTCAACTCTTAGCTCCAGAACTGTCAGAGTGAGCAGGGAAGCATTAGATGATCTATGCATGACCAAGTCAGTGCACATCTACTGGATTCCAAGCCAACAGGGCACAGAAGGCAAAGAAGAGGCACACACTCTAGCCAAACCTGGCGTCAATCTCCCAGCGTGCATGGAAGAAGACGTCGCAATCTCACTGAGATCACTGCGAAGTGATCTGGAAATGAGCACCAGAGAGTGCATAAATCAAAAGTGGATAAACACTACGTCCTGCAAAACCACGAAAATAATGTCTAATGGACACAATACTAACCTCAGTCGGTACAGGAATGCAGACTGTTGGTGGGTATACTCACGGGTCACTGCCTTGCAATCAAGCTGGGCATCACCGACGATGCGAACTGCAGGAAATGCAAAGTACCAAATACTGTTGAAACCCTCGACCACCTCCTATGCCACTGCTCCGCCTTAACTAGTACTAGGCTGAAGTGTCTAGGAGCGCCACTACTACACTCACTCAAGGATGCCTACAAAAGAAAGCCCGGAGAGCTGATGGCCTTTGCCAAGCATTCTCGCATCCTGTCAGACTACGAGTAATGGATCCTCCACGCACGGACTACTAAGGGCTCTTGAAGGGCGGCTTAACCTAACCTAACCTACTACTATTACAGATAAGTTGCGATGATGAGAGCCATTGTAAATAATTCACAAACGCTTTTGTTAAATGCTCCCATCATTAGATCATCTAATACAATGAGGATAGGCTCATTAAGATCATTATCAATTGTTTCTGGTACACTTTTATGATATTCAAGTCCTGTAAAACTAGGTTTTGCATGTTCTTCAGCATAACACCAAATGATTCTTTTTATATTTTCATTAATAAATGTATTTTGATTGTTCAAAAGATTTTCAGAAACGAAGCATTGTAAGTTAATGAATAAATTGTACAAATATTGTTGATTTACTTAAGAGAATTTGTTTTATTTGCCATATACTTCGTAATTTAAAATTTATAATATTACAAAAAGCTTAAATAGATTATTAAGAGCACATCTAACTCCAAGTTTTTTATGTATTCGACAGTTGGTAAAGTAGTTTAGATAGCATGTTAAACTTTATACAATTTCCACATCGATTACATTTGTTGCAAAGTATTTCTTTAAAAACTGTTTCTTTGAAATTATATGTATGCAGCGTCTAGCAGCGTAATAGCTTTCTTGTTAATTGTAGGATTTTAATGCCAACGTAGACATATTTGTAATAAAAGCGTAATGCATCATCATTTCAGCCTTATTGTATAAACATAGGAGACTTATATGTTTTTCCAGTATACTGTCTGCTCAAATTGTGGGTCCAACAATCATCTCTTGGTTCTTTCTGATACAGCCAATTTCGTATACATTTATACTAAATTGATGATTTTGTTTTTCAAAAAGCTTAACCCCTTTTGAGTTGAGTGGGAATTCTATATCCGAGAAGTTAAGTCGCTGCCCCCTATAAGTAATAAAAGGAGCAGATATGTTGTTTATGTTATAGCCAGAAGTATTTTTGAGATTCCTCCTTAGTTTTTTTTTTGTCGTTATCATTGTAGCGTGCATTTTCAATGAACTCGTATTCTATCGATGCCATTATGCACCATTTAAAACAAAAAACATCATTGTCTTTATACTCTCTGCAAGAGTATATTGGGTTTGTGAAGGAGGCGTGGCAGACCCCATAAAGTATATATATTCTTGATCAGCATCAATAGCCATGTCCGTCTGTCTGTACGTCTGTCTGTCCATATGAACAAGAATACACAAAAATATTTTTTTTTTTGATGCCACACCCCATTCGTCCACAATGAGCAAAAAACTAGACACACCTCGGAAAAAATCAGTGTTTTCGGCAAATATCTCAGTAACTATGGCACCTAGGTTGCCTAATTTATAACTACTTGTTCTCCCGCTCTTTTTTCCTTTTTTTCTCTCTTTTTTGAGTTCCGCAAACAAGCAAACAGAATTTACTCTACGAAAATGAATCTTATTTCACTCCGCTTTTTATTTTCTATTGATAAATATAAATGTATTCCTATTGCGCACACCGGTAGGGTGGGTAAACCAGTTACTGTATACAGGTACTGTACCCGTGCAGATCACCTGTATTAGGGGTGAGTTTTACAAGCAGCCATACAGCTCGAATATCTGAGGACAAAACAAGTGTGCCAGTACAGATCATTTTCAATTGAGTCCGCTGTCAATCGTTGTTAACACATTTTATTGCCTTTCTTTACTAAGGTCAGTTGTGATCCTTTTGTATATCGGTCTTTGTGGGTTTTTTTCTTCAATGAGTAAATTGCCGGTTACACAAAAGCCTGCTCTTACAAACTAGAATTCCTGGGTGACTATATTCTAACTACACCTAGTAGAGATGTAGTAAGTTAACTTTCCACCAGGCTTGAAGTGTGTCAAGATCACTTTGTAAACCGTGACTCAGGCAAGAGTCAGTTCGTGACAAACAAAGTTTTATATCATCGGCATACATCAGAACCCGGGAACTAGATATTGCTGAAGGCAAATCATTAATGAATACTGAAAAAAGTAAAGGCCCAAGATAGCTTCCTTGAGGAACCCCCGAGGTAACACGCACGGGCTTGGATAATGTGCTATTTAAATTAACTTTTTGAGTTCAAGAACAACCACGAGGATATCATAATCAGAAGTTATGGAAGAGACAGACTTGATAGCTAAGAAATGTTCAAAATAAACAGCTATCAGAGGATTGAGGAATATATGAGCAAGTAATAAAAATGAAAACATTGAAAGTATTAATCTTTATAGCAATAAATTCTTAATCAGTAGAAATATTAAGATTAACTACTTCAGAGAAAAGATCAGCATTAACAGCAATCAATACACCACCACAACAACGAGAAGTGTGATCCTTTCTAAAAAGGGAAAAGTTATCGCAGAATATCTCTGTATTAAGGATGTTAGGCCTTAACCAAGTTTCAGTAAAGGCAATGACATGAAAAGAAAACAAAACACTATATAAATAGATGTTGCTAAGTTTACTACAAAGGACTCTTTCATTCTGATAGGAAAGCGAGAGAGAGGAGTTTAGTTTTTTGTTAAAGCAATCGGAGTCCGATTTCTTTTTTTGGCAGTATATTCTTTCACTACTAAGTGGCCCGGTCAGATCTCTGTACAGAATATTTTATTAAATTGTTCGGCCGCAACACTTTTTTTAAATGAAGAAATCTCCCGAACATAAGAAAATTTTAATTTTTCTACCGTAATGTTTGGCCTGTATAAAAGCCTTTACATCATCAGATGTAGTATCAGCGGCTAACAAAGATTTGTTTTTTTGTTGTAATACCTATGAGAGTCATGTGATTATTTACCACTGCTATTTCGTCTTTTGAACTTACAGCACTGGTAGATTGACAAGTTGATCCAGTCGGAATGTCATCACTGGTTAATTGATCAACAGCAACTGTATTGACAGCTGACTGGCTCGGTGTCCGTAAGAATAACTTCTGTGGGGGAAGTAAAATGATCATTCCTACTGACAACAATAGTTGGAGATGGGGAAGAAAGATCTATTAGAGACGGATCAGAATTAATGGAGATATGGAGAGGAACTAAAAGTTCATTTGGACCAATTGACAACCTAAAATTGGCCTTTTTTCATCTTTGGCGAATTATTTAAAAGGATTGTGACGCCCTATAAAAGCCGAACAGCAAGGGGCAGACAGCAACGATCTACTCAACGAGACACATCAGCAGTAGCCTACGAACATTTCAAGGAAACTTAAAATCAACAGACGTCAACGATCTACGCAAAGAGTCACATCAGCAGTCGTCAAGGAGCGCGTCAAGGAAAATATTTTTTAAACAAGGAACATCAAGCAACCGGATTCACTGGAGCTCATAGGAATAGTTCTTGCTTTTGGTCAACGAAGGACAACTTGGGATTACATTTGATAGTTTTGGATTAATTTTCACCAGATACCAGCCGCTTTGGAACATTTGTCGTTTGGATTTAGTACGAGCTAGCAGCCTAGGATATCTACGTGCACAAGTTACAACATGGGAGATCAATGGATTTTATATCGTTGCAAGAATAAACTGCAAGCCATTCCTCGCCGCCTCTCTGCTTTCGCAAGCCAACCTGAGTTACCCAAGGAAGTCACCTAGCTGAGCTGGAGCTTACGCTAGGGGTAGCTCCAACACCGGAGAGTAAGCCTCGTTCCCGGGGTGCGTCCCCAGCTCCAGTAGACGTGGTACCAAGCACGAGCCAGGCAACCGCCAGCATAGTCCAGGAGCACTCGCATCAGCCAACACTGCGGGTTCCAATTACGACGAGGAGCACTGAAGAGCCAACTAGAATTCGTGACGGCCACTTGCGCAGCACCGGTCCATAAAACGAGTGCATTTTACAACTCGGCTTTGTGGATCGACTGCGAAAGTGGAGCGTCCTCTTCGATGGAGGTACAGCAGATCCCTTGCGGTTCATCGAGCACTTGGAGGACATGATCGCCATATACCAGATCGACACCCAGCAGCATTTGATGCCAGCTATCGCCGGTCTATGGACGGGATCAGCAACCGACTGGTTCAGGGTCACCAAGATGGACAAAGGAACTTCGCAGGAGTTCAGGAGGGACTTCCTGGAATTTTTCTTGCCGCCCCTGTACTTTCAAAGGTTGGAAGATGAGATACGGGATAGGATGCAGTGGTCTGGTGAGCCTTTCACCTCATACCTTCTCAGCTTACGAGTCATGATGCGGATGACACGAATTTACAACACTGGCCCAGCTGACGATGTTGATAACTGCTAATGAGGAAGTCAAGGCGCGGAAAGTCGCGCTCACTAGAAGTGGAGCCGAGCAAACGTCGTCAGAAACGAACACTTCGCCCAAGCACCAAAGCCGAGATAAATAATCAACGGGTGCAGGAGACAGAGGGTACCATCGACATCCGGCGATCTTGGAGGTGCGAGAGAGGACGCATCGTAGCTACAGTTCGGCTCGAAGACAAGGCCCAGGTAGCAACGATTGACACGAGAGCGACGAGGAGCTTCGTTAGTGCCAAAATGGCACACCAGGAAACAGGCGCACTATCAAGCGCAAGATACATTTGGCAGGCGGCTCCAGAAGGGAAATAACACAAGCATTAATGGTACGTGTCCAGCTGGGACAGAAAAAACTCAACGTGCAGATGCTCGTGATGCCGACGATCATCGATGAGGTTATTCAGGGAATGGATTTAATCTGCGGCGCAGAGATGAGCATGGAGTGCGAGCAGCTACATCTGCAGTTAACACCAAAGATAACAACGATGCACAATGGGGCAGCCGGCCGAAAAAAAGTGGTTTGGTTAAAAAATGATCATGGGTGATAAATCCGAAATTTTTTGCAAATTGGTTGAAAATTGTGGGTGGTAGAGCCCCTCAAAGTTGACCTATTTCCTGAAATCAAAGTATCAATTTTGAAATTGAATTTTGGGCGAAATAATCGATCAATCTTAAAGTAGTTATTTTTCTATTCAAATATAATTAATTCTGCATTAAATTCACCAAAAACTTAAATTTTCGTTTTATAACTGAATATTCAAAAAAAGTTAAAAAAAAACATACTATTTTTGGTCAGTTTTTATACTCTCTGCAAGAGTATATTGGGTTTGTGCAAAAGTATGTAACAGGCAGAAGGAGGCGTGTCAGACCCCATAAAGTATATATATTCTTGATCAGCATCACAAGCCGAGTCGATATAGCCATGTCCGTCTGTCTGTCCGTCTGTCCGTATGAACAAACGGATTTCAGAGATGGTAAGAGCTACAAGTTCGAGCTTGGTGTCAATCGATCACATATTTAGTCAGTCAATACAAGAATCTTTTTTTTTTCGATGCCACCCACCAATCGCCCACAATGAGCAAAAAACTAGACACACCTCAGAAAAAACCGCTGTTTTCTGCTAATATCTCAGTAACCATGGCACCTAGGATCACGAATTCTGATGTGGAGGTTCCTAGCAGTAGCGCAAATGCATTGGCATTTAAAATTTTGGACTGCCACTCCCCTTTTTCCCACAATACATAAAAATAACTCCTTCCGCCTACAGGCATTTGTTCATATAGTACAGCATTGTAATTGTGTAATTCGAGTGGAGGCTAACTATATCAAACTATCCTAAAAAGTCGCATTGAAATCGGATTATAAACAAGAAAACTATAAGCGCTACAATATTGATAATTGAACGCAATATCACTAATGAGTGCAAGCGAGACAGAAACGTTTTCGCTTCTTGTGTGGCGACAGCGCGGCCGGCAGTCGCTGGCCGAATACACACATACATATGTACATGTATAAACACATATAATGTCAAACGTATGTTTATTCGCATACAAACATATGTTTAATTTTGCTTAGATTGTTTTTGTTTCAACGTGTTTTAATGCAAGTATAATATCATACATTGTAATATCTTGATACCGATTTTAATAATTTAACCGGGAAAAAAATGCAGAGAGTATTATACGGTTGGGCGTGCTCGACTGTACTTTTCTTTCTTGTTTTAATTTAACATGGACATTACTTCTAATGTTTACCGATGTTCACGAGGAAACTATATACATATTGTTGGATCATGATAATAGTTAGAACAAGGAAAAAAAATGAATTGTTAGGATAAACTTTAATTACTGAGATTATTGAATTGTCCAGTAATATACGCATAAGAACTCTTATACTTAAGCTAGCATGTAAGTTTGATTTGTATTCGGCAATGCAGCTGTCGCGAGCGGCAGACGAGTTGTAATATTCGTCTCGCTTAAACCACACACACGCTGCCAAGCCTTTCCGCGATTGCCTGTCCAACAATAAATTGTATTGTTCAAGAACTTGCAATTTGTTCTTATTTAAAAGTAGTTTCTCGATTTTTCACATATGATAGAATGAACCTTCTTCTAATATGCTTATATAATTTCCTTTGCCTTAGTTTGCCCGTTTAGAATTAAAGTCATACAACTAACCCAACATCGAGCTAAAAATGCGCGGCGCAGGTATAGAAGAAGAGCGCAGGCAAATTTAAAATTTCCTGTATGGGAATTTTATTAAAAATATTGCGTAAAATCATTTTATAAATTATACCTGAGTTATTTGAATTTAATAAATACTATTTTTTTGTTTTTACCAGTCTAGAAACATTTTGGCTACCGATAACTAAATAAATTGTTCTTTTTAGAAACAAAAAAAGATTTTCAAGTTTGGATGATTCCATGAGGGAGGAACACATCAACAAGATAACTTAACTGAATTTTTAATATAAGTACACTGATTTTATTTGTTGTAGAGAGCTTATTCTATTAATTTGGACTTAACTTAATGAGTTTATATTTAGAAAGAATGTTGACTTTGTTAGCATACAAGTAGCATCTTCGAACCCACGTATTTTCAAAGAATTTGAAAGATTATAGTTACAGTTCCAAAATATTAAGTTTATTATATATTACAACAAATTTTTGTGTTCATTTTGATAAAAATTGGGCACCAAAAAAAAAATTTAAAATATAACCTCAAAATAATTCAACCAAAAATGTTATTAGCAAAATTAAGTAAATTAGTAAAGAAAAGTAATTAAAACACATTGATTAGTTATATAAATGTTAAAACAATATTAAAAATATTACTTTGTGATAAAAAAAAAATATTTTAAATTTTTATTTTATACGCCTAATATAGGCAGAAACATTAGTGGACTTTGACCTTAAATTTTGAAGCACCCTGTTAACCGATCACCCTGTTCAGACATTCATTCTAAAGCTTAATAAGTTATCTATTAAATGTTTTTCAATTTGTTTAAATACCTCTCCTGGTTCAAAAGATAAGATTTTTGCAAAATTTTTCGGCCCGCTGCCCCATTGTGCGACGTCCACGCATAGGGCCCAAAGCTCGCAGCCCAATCCTGAGGCCAACGATAGGCAAAGAAATCCTGTATTGCCTGGGATCTGCGAGGTCGCAAGGAGAAACAATCCTTTCAGGAAGCCACAGCCACAGAAGAAAACTACAACGAGAGAAACAGCCTGGGAACGATCACTGGAGACCAGGTGCCGGATGAGGAACGCGAATGGGTTGAAGACTTCTTACAGGGTGAGCTGGCTAAGTTTCACGAGGTCACAGGAGTCACCCACATCGCGGAGCATCGTATCGTGCTAAAGGACAACCGTCCTATTATGCAGCGATTCTACCCCAAAAATCCAGCAATGCAGAGAATCATCAACGACCAAGTGGATGAGTTACTCCGGGATGGACGGATTGAGCCTTCACGGAGTCCCCATAGTGCACCCATCGTGCTGGTAGGAAAGAAGACGGGAGACGTGCGGTACATCGACTACAGGCAGTTTAACGCCAAGTCCATTCCCGACGCCTACCCCCTACCGTGGATTAACCACATCCTGAAAAAACTACGGAACGCGAAGTATATATAGACGTTGGATCTGAAGAACGGGTATTGCCAAATACCCGTAGTTAAGGACAGTAGGGAATGCGTTTACTGTCCCGTGCCGGGGCCTGTATCACAGGAAAGTGATGCCGTTTGGATTGCACTCTGCATCCGCTACATTTCAGAGAGCTTTGGATGAGGTCATCGGAACCGGTATGGAACCGTATGCGTTAGCCTACTGGGATGACATTATCGTCATTAGAGCTAAGTTGGAGCAGCATGCCAAGAACTTACGAGAAGTATTTCAACGGTTGCGCAACGCAAAGCTGAGGCTCAACAAGGAAAAATGCTGTTTCATCCAGAAGAGTCCGGTCTATCTGAGCCACATCGTCAGTGAAGCTGGAATCCATACTGACCCGGCCAAAATCGAGGCAATCAGGAGGCGTGAAGGAGCTTCGCCGTTGTTTAAGCATTGCGTCATGGTACCGGCGCTTTGTACCAAACTTCACCAGCATCGTACAGCCAATCTCAAAGTTGATTCGAAAGAGCCAAAAGCGTACATGGGACACCAACCAGCAGGAAGTTTTCGAAGAGCTGAAGGATCGACTCACCCAGGCACCAGTGCTGGCTTGCCCAGATTTTTCGGAAAGGTTTTTCCTTCAGACGGGCGCAAGCGATAATGTCCTCGGCGCTGTACTCACGCAGTGCTGGGCGATTCGCAAACTCCGTTGCTACTTGGAGGGGTATAAGTTCGATGCCGTCATAAATCATCTGGCGCTGAAGTGGTTAAACTCTATCGGGTTATCGATAGAGTTTAACCTGAACCACTGAACGGATTGCGCGATGGACTTTAGAGCTGCAGCAATATTGCTTCGTTGTTCATTATCGACGAGCCAGTCAAAACGTAGTGGCCGACGCCTTGTCCAGGCAGCCGCTGGAAACGCTGCAGAAGGCGACACAGGAGCCATCCAGTTGCAGGTGGATGGAGCGGATGCTGGAAGCCGTGCAAAAGGAATCGGAGAGGTATCCAGATTACGTCATGGAGAACCAACAACTGCATCGGCGATCGACGCTGTAATTGGGTAGAACTAGTCCCACTTCGGAAGGCGACGACGGCTACGTTGGAAAAGACGTTCAGGGAACGTATCTTAGCACGGTTTGGAGTCCCACAGACGTTCGTGTCTGACAATGGCACACAGTTCACCAGTCCAGGATTCAAAGCGTTCTGCAAACAGATGGGAATGACACAGCACCGCAGCAGAACCCTACCGAACAAGCTAACAGGACAGTGAAAACCATGATTGCGCAATACCTGGATGGAGAGCAGAGGAATTGGGATGACTTGTTACCGGAGCTCAATCTGGCAATCAACTCCAGCCCCTTGGACAGCAGCAGATACCACCCGGCGTATTTAGTTCAAGGTCGCGAGCCGCGGTTGCCCAGAATGCTCTAAAATGAAGTAAACCCCGTTCCCACCACGGAAAGCCGAACCCCGAAAGACAAGGCCAAGCATATGCAGGAGATCTTCAAGGTAGCGAAGGACAACAAGCAACGAGCCACCAACGAGCAAAGACGGTGCTACAATTTGCGACGTAGGGAGTGAAAACTTACCCTCGGCGATCTGGTCCTACTTCAGCAACACAATCTCTTCAAGGCAGCTGCCCCACGTTACGACGGGCCGTACAGAATTGTTAAATTCAAGTCCCCTAACATAGTGCGCATACAACACTTGGACAGCAAAGAAAGGCGGGTAGCGAGCCTCTCTGATCTAAAGGCGTTCCATACTGATGAATCACCAGAACTAGTGGGTTGTCCAGCACGGGAACAACAGCGCGACTAATTCCACTAACCCCAGAAGTCTTCGCATCGGCGCGCCTTTAATTTCAATCCTTGGACTTACCGGCACAATCAACTATAACAAGTCTTTCTTCCAACAACGAAAATGCAACGACAATGAAGCCTACATGGACGGGTCTCTGCATCGACGAGCCTACCGGCTAACCATCCTCCGCGAGCATCGGCCGACAAGGTCGCCAACACCCGCCGCGGAGGGATGGCTACTCCACCTCGGCATGAAGAGCTGCCGATCGATCTTACCACGCCGCCATGCATACGCCCCTGGCCGAAGCTAAGCTTAAGCTAAGTCCGGGCGCGCTAGCCTTTCTCTACCAGGAAGTCGAGTCGGTGAATTTGGCCACGATCGAGGAAGTGGAGCCGATGGAGATGGAGGAGCCATTTACTCCAGCGGATTACGATCCAACCGCAGAAGCAACAACCGATTCGCAGCCTGTATCCGATCTGGAGTCCGACGAGGAGGAGCCAGAGGAGGTGGAACCAGAGTGGAAGCCAGAGTCGTCCGAGGAAGAGTCCAGCGAGTCAGAAACAGAGTCGGCAGGAGATGAGTCGAACGTCCCCATAGACGACGGACTTTCCTCAACTCGGCCATCCATGGAGGCCGTGGGACCACCAGTTTCGTTGTTGGGCCGAAGAATTTAGCACGCAGAATTCCAGAACTTTTCAGACATAAGTTCGGAGGAGAAGGACTGGAATCCAACTGACTGATCCAACCCAATGGAGGACGAGCGTCCCAATACATCAATGGCCGCCCGGCAACAAATGGCTGATTCTATTGCCGCCGCGCAAGAGCGACCCGCGGTAGCAGACCTTGGACCGGACATGATCGTCGCCCCCGAGCTCTGGGTCGTCTACACGCCTGACCGTATGCTACCACGGGTATTGGTGGAAGTGATGGAAAGTCGGGTGTACACTCACAACGGACGCTATGTGCAGCTGCGGCGCTGCGTCGGGCACTTTCAATATAACGTGTCGATCACCCGACACTCGTAGGTGTTCGTCAACGAAATTGTCCAGGGAGAAAGGACTGGCCCGGACTGGCCCGAAGCTGCCAGTACATATGTTTATGAATCTTCGGGCACCGTCCCATTACTGACAGCCGGCAGTGTACGGCGAGAGAGGGAGAGCAAAGTAAGCAACACAAGGCAGTGTTTTTTGGCTTACGCTAGCAGCAGCGCGATCACAATCGAGACAGACGACACATGCGCAGTGCGCGGGACAACAACGCTGGATCCGAACAAAGAGAGACGACACATGCGCAGCATATCGCGGAGAGCTACGTAGGGAGAGCAGCCACAGCATTGGCATACACTCATAAGCACACACGCATGGACATCGTGAAATATATAAAATAATTAAAGAAAATATTTCTTATTTTTGGAATGGAAAAACTTACAAAATGTGAGTCTAAAAAGACTCTCTTATGATTGGAATTAAGGAACAAATAGGAGTCGCGTATGCGTGAAATATCTCTCGAATGTGACTCGAAACTGATTAAAATTAAAGAGTCATAAGCGACTCTCCAAGAAGAGTCGCTGCTAGGGTACCGTTTTCTCCCGACAAACGAGTCAATTTAGATCAGAAAATGATCTCATTTATGATCGACTCGAATTTTAATTAAAATGTTTGGTGGGAAGCAGGCTGCAGGCATTAGAGCATTCTGGAAGCGTGCCAAAGCGCTGCCAAC
Organism: Drosophila dunni; assembly: GCA_018152125.1. Lineage (NCBI taxonomy): Eukaryota > Metazoa > Arthropoda > Insecta > Diptera > Drosophilidae > Drosophila > Drosophila dunni. Next base: position 26,366 of record JAECXC010003196.1, read on the forward strand.
AGCGCAGCAGCATATATATATATATTGACATATCATATATCATATATATATATATATTGACAACGAGGTGAGCCACGAGAGTCACTTAAGGGTGTTTATGTGTGGTTAGGGACAGCGCGCCGAACGAAAAAACCAAACAGCGCACGTCATTTCAAGAAAACATTCAAATAAAAGAAAATTTAACAAACAATAGAATTGCAAGAAAACCACTAATCGCTAATGTGGCTTCGACCGATTAGCTGTTGAGGGGTTCGTGTCGATATCCGCTGTGGATACAACTGAATCAATCCAGGCCGAATATATCGAGGCTTCCCCCACGTGTCTGCCGGGCCCACCAATTGCTATTTTGGCTGTCGGCCGTGAAGCAATTGTTGGAACGCGGTCGGCCTAAGGTGTACCCGCTTCCAAAGTCGTAGCGTCTGCTGGCTGCGAAAGTGGAGTGCATCTACAATACCTGTTTTGGACAGTCTCGGCCGACACGACAGCACCTACAGTAGCTGCGGCTGAGTAGTTGCTGTACGAGTCAGCGCAGACACAGAGGGTATTCCGTCTTCCTAGGCCGTAGCGTCTGCTAGGCCTTGCACTGCCTTGTTTTGTCCAAGAAAGCATCGAACGTCCCTTTTCTTTTGCGGCCTATCGTTCTATGCTATTGTTTCTTAGAACAAATAAAAATTTTCTCTAAAAACAGCCCAGGCCGGACTGAGACATACCTCGGCCAAAGATTGAGTCGTAACAGGTTCATACTTTTGAAGTCTTTATCCAACGAGGTGAAACTATCAAACAGGTTCTTAAATCTGCCAAATGGTTCCCCAAAGCAGCTTTTTGTTTGCTGCATGAAGCCCATCATATCCCTTTCAACATCCCTGACGGATATGCACAAGGGTTAAGTAAACAGATGCTAAGCTAGAGCAAAAATACAGCGTACTAATAAATACCAAATTGCAAAATATGCATTTCTTTTAATAGCTATAAAATAAACAAATTCAAAATTTTAAAACGGACGCTACACTAGAAAAAGTGGGTGCGCTTATAGTTATGCTCCATAGTGTATATGTGATACAGCTTTAATATATCACATTTTAAATTAATAACAAGGCAGGTAACAATCGAGCCGGACGACTGTAAATACCCCGTCTTCATGATAGTTTTCATTTAAAAATTAAGTTTTTGCCCGATTTGTCATACGGGGGCTATCCGATTTGTATCAACATTGACGAGGATAGTAAAAAATTAAAATGATTTTTCATAATTAACGGGGGCGGTAGGAGGCATGTCAACAATTAGAAATAAACTTGATATGTCTGATATAATGACGAATTTTCATTTCAAATATGGTAGGTCTAGCTCTTATTGTCTGGAGGGTATTCGAACGGATGAACAGGCAGAAAGTCGGACATTGCCGTGGACGCAGTGTACTTTTAATTTTAAAGTACTGAGTCTAAAAAGACGCTTTTTGAGGGTATTCTTTATTATTTAGTATTTACCAGCTCAGGATTCCACAAATGCTATTCTATTGTTTAATTTTTCACTATTTGTATAATTTTCAGCAGCTTTAGCTCTGAAAATCACAGCTATAATGAAAAAAATTACCCGAACTGAAAGCTGAAAAATTATTGCATTGCCTGTACAAAACTTTTCAATTCACAAAATAACGAGCGAAGTTAACTATTATATAATTTAACATCAGTTCACTGTTTTGTACTTTTACATATGTATATATTTTAATAAATTAAGCATGTAATCAAGAATACAATATAGACAGTATTATACGATCAGGCGTGCTCGACTCTACCCTTTTTCTTGTTTTTATAGTTAGTCTTGAAACGGTTTGAACGACGTTCATGAAACTTGCAACTAACAGGGTCGTCAGCGTGCCCAGCAGACCCAGCTAGCATCCTGTGCTTACATACTCAGCCTGAGCCACTAGCACTCATCACCATTGCAGGGCAGCACTGCATCAACAATGATTTCTCGATCCGTTCCTTTAGGTATTACCAACAAATCGATTCCGTCTACTGTCTTGTACAACAGATCTCCTTTGATTTTTTAATTTTGATAGGGTCGGATGAGAATCTCCAACACTGCTTTCACCATGGCATCGTATTGTTGTGCTTTTTTAATGCGCGCTGAGACTTCTTTTGAGATGATCATAATCTGCTGTGAGTATCGGCTCAAGCAATTAACGTGCTTCACTCGTTGTCCAGCTCTGTGCTCAACCACTGTGCTACTTCGCATGGTACGTCTCTCTTACATAACGTTTGTTTGAATGCTGCACAGTCAGTAACTATAGAAAATGGCATACACAGTACTTAATGTTTTATTCTTCCAGCTTCAATTGTACATATGTCCCAGAAAATGAATCTTCCCCACTCGGGGAAAAAAACCCATAGCCGTCAGCTGACATCACCTCGTAGAACCGTGTTACAAAATCGTAACCGAGAAGTGCATCGCATCCAATGGAGTTTTCCGCAACGACCAGAATTTGTGCGATATTTTTATGTTGTCAACTTCCACATCTGCTTGGAACTGACCATCCGGATGAACAACGTTACTGCCTAATCCTCTTAGCACCGAGATATTCATGATTAGCTGGACTTCGATGATTTTGTTGAACACCTGTCTTCTCACTAGAGAAATATCAGCTCCGGTGTTAACGAGTGCGTGTACCCATACGTTGTTTACTTTCAATTTCTTCAGTCTCTTTTCTTCGTAGATCACGTTAACACTCTTTACAGATGTACACTGTGCTGATATATGTCCACTTTTGTTGCAACGAAAGCACTTAATTTCTTCTTTACAATCCTTTCACAATTGTAGCAACGTTTCTTTTCTCTGCTTTCGCGCTCGTGCTTCGTTCCTGGCCTTTGCTTGCCTGGAATGGTTTCTTCTCCTGGTTTCTCTTTTCATTTGCTTCCGTTACGCTTTTATACACATCATATTTTTCGCATAGCTCCTTAAATGATGTGCAACTATGTAAGTTGAACTCGAAGTCGGTCTTGAGATTCAGTCCATTCACTACATAGCGAATAACTAACAACTATACGCTTTATTTGCAAAACGTATTCGTGGAAGCTTTCATCCTTCTTCTTGATACGAATACTCAGTTGTTTGTGCACCTCTGCACAACAAATCGTATCGCGTCGAAATTCTCGGATGAGTTAATCACGTAGCACTTCGTACTCACAGACCTCCGTTGATTCCAAAAATAATGCAGCTGTCTTCGTGACTTTGGCGCGTGCATACTTTTGCTTTTGATTTAAGCCGTACGCATCAGCATTTAGTTCAAAGTTTCTGAACCACTTTTCTACAGAAATCTGTTCTCCATCGAAGTCGTGAATAATTTAAAAAAAATTTTGCACAACCTTCTCCCTTCTACTCTACACGCTCTTTCTGTTTGTACTTTCAGCTTAAGCAGCTGAATGAGTTGATGTAAAGTCGCGCTACTGGTTCCATATGATCTGCTTGAGTACGCTCTTGGGTTTCTTCAAGCTTTTCAATTTTTTGCCCAACTTGCTGCGACATCAAGGCTTGATTGACAGTTGTCCTTCTCCTCCTATTCGCTTATGTTTCCATTATCTGGCAACGCTTTTAAGTCTGTGTGAAACACTGGCTGTTTCACTCTTCTCGCACTGTCGGCTGTTTACGTCTTGCGCCGGCTGGCGTCGACTTGTCGCCTGACTTTTTTTTCTTGGAATTCATTTGAATTTAACTGTTCTTTAAAAATTTGTTGCACGGCCTTATTATACTCTCTGCAAGAGTATATTGGGTTTGTGCAAAAGTATGTAACAGGCAGAAGGAGGCGTGGCAGACCCCATAAAGTATATATATTCTTGATCAGCATCACAAGCCGAGTCGATATAGCCATGTCCGTCTGTCTGTCCGTATGAACAAACAGATTTCAGAGATGGTAAGAGCTACAAGTTCGAGCTACAAGTTCGAGCTTGGTGTCAGTCTATTCGCCCACAATAAGCAAAAAACTAGACACACCTCGAAAAAAAACAGTGGCTTTCGACGAATATCTCAGTAACCATGGCACCTAGGATCACCAATTATGGTATAAATGCATAAAAATAACTCCTTCCGCTTACAGGCATTTGTTCATATAGTACAGCATTGTAATTGTGTAATTCGAGTGGAGCCTAACTATATCAAACTATCCTAAAAAGTCGCATTGAAATCGGATTATAAACAAGAAAACTATAAGCGCTACAATATTGATAATTGAACGCAATATCACTAATGAGTGCAAGCGAGACAGAAACGTTTTCGCTTCTTGTGTGGCGACAGCGCGGCCGGCAGTCGCTGGCCGAATACACACATACATATGTACATGTATAATCACATATAATGTCAAACGTATGTTTATTCGCATACAAACAGATGTTTGATTTTGCTTAGATTGTTTTTGTTTCAACGTGTTTTAATGCAAGTATAATATCATACATTGTAATATCTTGATACCAATTTTAATAACTTAACCGGGAAACAAGAAAGAACAGTACAGTCGAGCACGCCCGACCGTATAATACTCTCTGCATTTTAATCCCGATATTATTATTAAAATCGGTATCAAGATATTACAATAAATAGTACTTGCATTAAAACACATGTATGCGAATACACATACGTTTAAAAATATATGATGCATATATGTATGTATGTGTGTATTCGGCTTGGCCAGCGACTGCGGCCAGAGCTGTCGCCACACAAGCAGCGAAAACGTTTCTGTCTCGCTTGCACTCATTAGTGATATTGAGTTCAATTATCAATATTGTAACGCTTCTAGTTTTCTTGTTTGTAGATTTTAATGCACCTTTCAGGAATAGTTTGATATAGTTAGCCTCCACTCGAATTATACAATTACAATGCTGTACTACATGAACAAATGCGTAAAAAATTGAGAATTATTTGTATGTATTGTGGGCAAAAGGGGAGTGGCAGTCCAAAATTTCAAATGCCAATGCATTTGCGCTGTCGCTAGGAACCTCCATACCAGAATTGGTGATCCTAGGTGCCATGGTTACTGAGATATTCGCCGAAAACACCGATTTTTTCCGAGGTGTGTCTAGTTTTTTGCTCTTTGTAGGCGAATGGGGCGTGGCATCGAAAAAAAAAAAAGATTCTTGTATTGACTGACTAAATATGTGATCGATTGATACCAAGCTCGAACTTGTAGCTCTTACCATCTCTGAAATCTGTTTGTTCATACGGACAGACGGACAGACAGACGGACAGACGGACAGACGGACATGGCTATATCGACTCGGCTTGTGATGCTGATCAAGAATATATATACTTTATGGGGTCTGCCACGCCTCCTTCTGCCTGTTACATACTTTTGCACAAACCCAATATACTCTTGCAGAGAGTATAAAAAATGCAGAGAGAGTAACTGAGCGACTCATTTGATCAACGTACGGCGTGTGTTAGTCTCGTCACTTGAATTCTGTAAGCGACTGACTTGCTGCTGCTTCAACTGCTGAACTTAAACTCTTCTTTTTGCCGTCGATACTTCCCCACGCCTTTGCATATCGATACCACTGCTAGTATCGATATCCCAACAATATTGGTATTACTGCTGCATACATCGTTACATAAATAAAACAAAACACTTAACTTGTGCAAATAAACATATTTATTTTACATGTCAACATTCGCCGTTCCTCTTGAATTTCGCTATTCGCCAATATCTATATATGTTTGGTGTTGGGTTTTGACCTCTGCTCTGCACTCTTCAAACTTTGCATATAGGCGATTACCTATATTTAGCGTTTACATACATACAGCTGTTGAAGTTTAGCTTGTCGTAGTTTACTTGTACTTTGTTTAGGTCAACGCTGCTTATACATACATAAGCGCTAGCAAACATACAAACGTACGCTGAGTAACTGCAAGCATTGTAGTGGTGGTTGGTAGATCGCATCGTTTGTATGTAACAGGTAGAAGGAAGCGTGTCAGACCCCATAAAGTATATATATTCATGATCAAATTAATGAGTTGTCAGATATCTCAGAACCGCAACCAAAGCAAGGTTCATCCATTCCACGGGTATGTGTCTTGATAGACTACGCGCTTGTATCTCCAAGAGACGAATGTAAAGCTCATCAGTGTCAAGACTGCACGATTCCGCAAACCTGTCCCATTTGCCACGCCTGCTACCATAAATTTTATTGTCGAGATGTTTCATTTGAAGAAGACGTAACCTCCACGCATGATAATTATGATGATAATTCGAATAATCACCGTGAAAGTTAGTTACCTACACGGCCACTCCACGCGCCAAGCATTCTCTGTGCATTGATCGATTTGCCTTAATTGATAGGCGGTCCTCCGTCAACCTTCATAACAACCTTATACTCAGAGATCACCAAAATATCTAATTGTCCAAGCTATATATATTCCGTGAAAATTATTCATGTTTTCAGAGTATCCATATTTCAAGATGGCTTGAGACCCGCTTGGAGATAAAATGGCAGCTACATGGGTTTCTTCAAAAAGGGGTGGTAGTTTATACACTAATGTAGGCGGCAGTTCGTTGACAGTCACGTTCTATAGAAAAGGATGTACAGCACCCCGTTGGGGAGTGCTATCTAGGCCTTGGGGTTAAATGGTTGTAAGCTCTTTAATGTCACCAGATGTGCCATTTACTCATAGACGTGAGAGGCGGACCGACTCGGTGTTATTGAATCGTCGTAGTGGATGAGGGTGGGCTGTTGGAGCATCCAGGGAAGTGGGTCTCCAGCAATGTTTCAAGTGATTCCTCTCCGGCCGAGTGGCTATCATTTTTTTTTTAAGGAAGCCCAGAGACGGGGTGGTGTGAGATAGTACCTTTCCAAACCTTGCTGCCGTAAATTTATTTATAGTTTCGCAACAGAAGTTAAAACAAGAATTTCTTTTGCTTTGAAAAGATACTTGTTGTAACACTTGGAACTTCGCTAGTATGTGTGACAGGCCAGTAATTAAATTCATGGCCCGGTTAATAAGCCGTCTTGCTGGGCTCGACAAGTATTTGGGTCTACCATAGAGGCTATCATCATCTAGTTGGGAAAGATTTGTGCGTCGCCCTGTTAGGGACGGCTGCAAAAGAAGATAAGAGGATTTCGTGTGTTCTGCACAGTTCATGATAAGTGGTAAGGGCGGGTACATCTTTTCTGTCAGTGCTGCCCTGCCAATGGTGATGAGTGCTAGTGGCTCAGGCTGAGTATGTAAGCACAGGATGCTAGCTTGGCATAATCACAGACCCTATCTCGTGGTCTGCTGGGCACGCTGACGACCCTGTTAGTTACAAGTTTCATGAACGTCGTTCAAACCGTTTCAAGACTAACTATAAAAACAAGAAAAAAGGGTAGAGTCGAGCACGCCTGATCGTATAATGCTGTCTATATTGTATTCTTGATTACATGCTTAATTTATTAAAATATATACATATGTAAAAGTACAAAACAGTGAACTGATGTTAAATAATATAATAGTTAACTTCGCTCGTTATTTTGTGAATTGAATAGATTTGTACAGGCAATGCAATCATTTTTCAGCTTTCAGTTCGGGTCATTTTTTTCATTATAGCTGTGCTTTTCAGAGCTAAAGCTGCTGAAAATTATACAAATAGTGAAAAATTAAACAATAGAATAGCATTTGTGGAATCCTGAGCTGGTAAATACTAAATAATAAAGAATACCCTCAAAAAGCGTCTTTTTAGACTCAGTACTTTAAAATTAAAAGTACACTGCGTCCACGGCAATGTCCGACTATCTGCCTGTCCATCCGTTCGAATACCCTCCAGACAATAAGAGCTAGACCTACCATATTTGAAATGAAAATTCGTCATTATATCAGACATATCAAGTTTATTTCTAATTGTTGACATGCCTCCTACCGCCCCCGTTAATTATGAAAAATCATTTTAATTTTTTACTATTCTCGTCAATGTTGATACAAATCGGATAGCCCCCGTATGACAAATCGGGCAAAAACTTAATTTTTAAATGAAAACTATCATGAAGACGGGGTATTTACAGTCGTCCGGCTCGATTGTTACCTGCCTTGTTATTAATTTAAAATACGATATATTAAAGCTGTATCACATATACACTATGGAGCATAACTATAAGCGCACCCACTTTTTCTAGTGTAGCGTCCGTTTTAAAAGGAATAGCGAAAAAGTGTAAATAAGGTATGAAGGGAAATCGAAAATATAATTATTTGAGTCCAAACTAAAAATTACTATATTAATGGTGCTTTTCTTATTTGCAAAAATGTGATTTCTGAGCAGCTGGCTAACTACAAGCGCACCTGTTTTGCTTTAATAATCTTATTTAATCTAATCTTTAATTAAAGAGGTCGAAAGTTATAAAAAGGTTGAAGCTGCAACCAGCACCTCAGTTGCTGGACGGGCACATAACAGATCGCCTGGAATTTGCCAGGATAAACATGGCAAGGGTCTGGAAAAATGTACCAAAAATAAACAAACATTTTTGGTAAATCAATTTAGTTATTTTATTTAGTTCTGGAAAAATGTACCAAAAATAAACAAACATCAATTTAAATCAATTTATTTATTTTAATATTACAGACTATTTTTTCTGACGAAAAAAAGTTTAATTTGGATGATCCCGATAGCTTTAATGGATATTGGAGGTATTTACGAAAGGATCCACGATATTTCTCTAAAAGAAGGTTGAAGGAAAAAATATAATTTCGAGCATGGCCAAACGCTTATTTGAACTTTTTTAAAATAATGGAGTTAATACTCTTTATTAAAACTTAGAAAATATGCATTTATTTTAATAGATATAAAATAAACACATTCCAAATTACCTCGTTTACACTTTTTCGCTATTCCTTTTAAAACGAACGCTACACTGGGAAAGTGGTTAGTTATGCTCCATAGGGAATAAACCTTAATCCAATCCTCAGAACCATACTTAACTGGGCCGAATATTGAGGTACCAAGACATCAACCACCCAATGCAAGCACATGCACGTCTGCAGAATGCACAACGGCAAATGCACATTATCAACAGGATGTATACAAATCCAGAATGTGTCATCACTAAAAATACTATCACTTCACTTTAACAACAAACACAGATATAACAGACACACGGAATAACTCACGCGCACCCTGCATCAAGCAATTAATATAATAAAATGTCTCGCAAGTCCAAAATTCGAATGTAACACATCCATACCAGACCCTTCCAAAATGTTCTATACGAAGCAAAAGTCTCCCCATTAGAAAATGCAATTCAACAATAAAACGAATAATAAAATATAGCAGAAACCACAACCTACCCTTTTAGCCCACAAAACTACTTACTCTGACTACTACTCCGTGAAATGTAAGCCAAATAATCACAGACACGAAGAAATTTTAATTAAAATAAGTAAGAAAGGCTACTGTCGAGCAAGCCGACTTTACAAGACCCCGTACTCCCATAGTAGAGCGCATTTGTATTTAATTTGAATTAAAATTTTCAAAAAAATTTAAAAATTAAAATTTTTTAATATGTACATTTTGAATTAAAATTCGAACCTACGACCTCAGATGAAAATTCCAGAACGCGCCGCAATTCTACCAGTTACACCACCCGCCACAGTCAATAATCTTCCGATTATCAGAATTTACATGTTATACATACAAGTACACATTCGTTTGAAATTATACACATATATGTGTATGTATAGCATTGGTCGGCACGGCAGCGTCTGCGAGCAGCGCTGACGTCACACAGGCAACGAAAACATTCGAACACATGTTTGTATTGCAGCTAAATTACATAAACTTTGTAACGTGATTGCTCTTTTCTTAAAATTAGGATTTTAATGCCACTTTCAGGATAGTTTGATATGTTTTAAAACGAATGTTGAATTACAACATCATATTCGCTTCGCACTTGCTTTGCAAACGGACGTGTTTTTTTCTCTTCCTCGTTTAAAATTCACTTTTCGTCGCCTTTTTCACTTTATAAATCAATTCAAGTCAATTTTATAGTTATCAATACTTTGTGTCATACACCGGCTGTGTAAACGCAAGGTTTTAATATACTAACAAACATATTTAATAATTTCTTTGCAATAATTACCAAAACAAAGCTTAGCCAAAGCAAGTTGTTTGTTTGTTTGTGGACTTGCTTTGTTGTCTCCCAACAAACTTTGTTTTTGTAACTTGCAGTTTTTGCTTGCTTGCTTCAGTCGCGAGCGCAATCTATAAATAGATTCTTACTCTTTCGCGTTATCTCTCTCTCTGCTCTTTGTAAGCCGCGCTTTGACTCACTCCTCCGCTGTCCCGCGATCTAAGTGTTGTTGGTGTTGGCTACCTAATCTCCGTTGGTAAATTTTTAGTTTGCCGCGCAAACAATGTTGTTTTTGTAAGTACGCTGTATTTCTGCTTTAGCTTAGCATTCTGTTTACCTAACCCTTGTGCATATTTGTCATACTTTTTAACTCTCTATACAAATTTCCAATTTGTTATATTTTTCTTTATTATTATTAGATTTATTAGATTTTTATTTTTTTTTGCAGTATAATCTTTTCTATTTGTTGTTGTTAAATTTAAAATTTGCCTTTATGAATGTCTGCTATAGTAAAAACTGCCAGGTGCGAAACAATGTAAAAGTGCCTTTTATTGCTGCTGGCTGTGTGATAATGTATCACACGAAAAATGAGCTGGCCTTAACGGCCGTATTATCGACCTTATAAGCTCTAATTCGGGTATAAAATGGACACGTGAGTCTTGCATGGATGGAGGCAAACAAAAAGGGGCTTTAGTGAACTATTGGGCAGATTTAAGAACCGGTTTGATAGCTTCACCTCGTTGGATAAAGATTTCAAAAGTATGAACCTTTTGAATGATTCTCCTAAGCGGAAAAAGGCCATATTAAGGTTGTCAATTGGTCCTAATGAACTTATAGTTCCTCCTCATATCTCCATTAATTCAGATCCCTCTCTAATAAATCTTTCTTCGGTAATGGTCTAATATATGGGCATCATCGCCAAAACTAACGAAAAAAAAATCCTCCATGGACCGCGATATCTGCAGACGAATGTCATCAAAAACTTATGGTGGTCTCTTATGGTTCTTTTTTAATCGCGGTTTAAAAGTTTTTGAAATACGAGTTTATTAATCTAGTTACCTTTTGAAATTATGTAATAATAATCTTTGAATCTAGTAGGCTTTTGAAAAAAATGCATCAACAAGAATGCACTTGCCAAAATTTGAGACAAATTTTTCATTTGTCTATCATTTGTAAAAGAGTATGGATATAAAAAAATGTATTGTGCGGGCTGTAATCCAAAATTGTCAAATATTTTAAGTCTGAGTGGAACAGATCTTGTAGAATTTCTGCAGAAACATTGCGTTATTTTACCCGAAAAAGAATGTGATCTATGTAAAAATATTTGCAAAATTGTGATTGATAAAAACAAAATAAATTTTCGATGCTGGGCATACATAGCTGACGACAGAAAAAAAAAAGAAAGTGCAGTGTACATTTAAGGAAAGTATACGTAAAAGTACTTTTTTTCAAGGTAAGGCATTCTCGAAGTTATATTTACTTCAATGAAAGATTAAAAAGGAAAACACAATTTATGATGGAACAAAATTTGCAATCGAAGATATTTGCAATTTGTTGCACTGCTAAAGGGGGAAGTTGCATTTGTGCAATATGAAATGAAATTGTCCCGGCAGTGTCATAGACTGGAAAAGTTTCATGCGGGAGGTCTATATAGATTGGAGCTTGAACAACAGTCGTCCTGTTATCGGTGGTCCAGGAAGAACAGTAGAAATAAACGAAGCAAAAGTTGGAAAACGAAAATATAACTGTGGAAGAGTAATTGAAGGACAATGGGTGTTTGGAGGAATAGATCGTCAAAATGGCGATTTCTTCATTGTTCCTGTAGAAACAAGAGATGCTGCTACCCTTCTTGAAATAATAAAGGAACGAATTGCCGATGGTAGTACCATCATGTCTGATTGTTGGAAGGTGTACAACTGCTTGAAACAGGAAGGGTACAAACATGAAACAGTAAACCACTCAAAACATTTTGTGGACCCATCAACAAAAGCACATACGCAAAATATTGAGAGACTGTGGCGAGACATGAGGGGAAGTATACCACACTTCGGACGGAAGAAACATCATTATTTAGGCTATTTAGCAAAATTTCAGTTTTTCAAAAAATTTCCCAACCACAGAGACAGACTACACGAAAGTTTTTTAGCAATAGGACTCCTATACAACCCCCTCTGTTGAAGCTGCAGTTGTAAAAGATGTGCATTTTACCGAGGTTTGTGAAATTGCAATTGCACCGAAGGCAAAAATCGCGCGATTTTTTTTTTTTAAATTTTGCGTGCGGCACTTTTTTTCCCCCCCTTAGCAAATTACGCGCAAAACATTCAGTTCCGCAGAGTTCCGACGAAGAGTATCAATGAACAGGTGGAGGAACTTTTTAATGAAGGAGAAAAAGGACAAGAGGGAGACGGAGGATGCAGTTTATTGCAAATAAATTTCACGAATGCACTTCTTTAATAAATGCAATCAATTGCATTCTTACTTTTTTTTACTCAGCCCACTAGATTAAAGTTTTTTATTTTTTTTTTTTTATAAATTTTCAATGAATACTAGATCATTTTTTTTTTTTTTTTGACGTAAAGTTCTATGAAAACTAGATTAATAATGTGATTTTTGACAATCAATTCAAAGAGTACTTAAAAGATTATTATGACATAATTTCAAAAGGTAACTAGATTAAAAAACTCGGATTTTCAAGAACTTTGAAACCGCGATTAAAAAGAACCATAAGAGACCGCCATAAGTTTTTGATGACATTCGTCTGCAGATATCGCGGTCCATGGAGGATTTTTTTTCGTTACTTTTGGCAATGATGCCCATATATTAGACCATTACCCTTTCTTCCCCATCTCCAACTAGTATTGTCAGTAGAAATGATAATTTTACTTCCCCCACAGAAGTTACTCCTACGGGCACCGAGCCAGTCCCTGATTCAGTCGCTGTCAATACAGTTGTTGTTGACCAACATACTAGTCAATCTACCAGTGTTGTTTGTTCAAAAGACAATATGACAGTGGTAGATAATAACTTGACTCTCATAGGTATTCCACCAAAAAAACAAATCTTTGTTTCAAGGCTAGCCCCTAATACTACATCTGATGATGTCATGGCTTTTATACAAGCCAAATCTATAGCCAATATTACGGTTGAAAAATTCTAATTTTATTATGCTCGGGAGATCTCTTCGTTTAAAATAAGTGTTCCGGCCGAACAATTTAACAAAATATGCTGTAAAGAGTTCTGGCCGGACCACTTAGTAGTAAAAGAATATACTGCCAAAAAAAGAAATCGGACTCCGATTGCTCTACTTTCATCTAACCAACTAAACTCTTCAAACAAAAAAAACTAAACTCCTCCCTCTCGCTTGCCTATCAGAATGTAAGAGGTCTTTGTAGCAAACTTAGCAACCTTTACTTATATAGTGTTTCTTTTCCTTTTCATGTCATTGCCTTTACTGAAACTTGGTTAAGGCCTGACATTCTTAATGCAGAGATATTCTACGATAACTTTTCCCTTTTTAGAAAGGATCGCACTTCTCGTCGTGGTGGTGGTGTACTTATTGCTGTTAATGCTGATCTTTCCTCTGAAGTAGTTAATCTTAGTATTTCTACAGATTTAGAATTTATTGCGATAAATATTCATATTTTCAATGTTTCCCTTTTTATTACTTGCTCTTATATTCCTCCTTCTTCTGATAGTTCTGTTTATTTTGAACATTTCCTAGCTATTAAATCTGTTTCTTCCTTAATTTCTGATCGGGATATCCTCGTGGTTCTGGGTGATTTTAACATTGCAGGAACTACTTGGTTATCCACTCCAGGCTCTGCTGTATTGACTCAAACGACGCAGAGTGATTTCCTTGATCATTTATTTAGGATTTCTCTATCTCAAATAAATGGCATTCCCAACTCTTTAAATAATATGCTTGATCTTATTTTTGTATTAGACCCATCATTTCCATCTGTTTCCCGTATTGCTCCCCTTTCTATTCCTGAAGATCCATATCACCCGACTTTGGAATTGTTGAGGGATTTGCCTACCCAAGTGGGTAAGTCCAGCTCGAGACCTAGCAAGCGTATTCGCCAGTTTCAGAAGGCTGATTTTAATAAGTTAAATCAGCTTTTATCCCTGACTGACTGGTCATGGCTGTTCAAGTGCAGGGATATGGATGATGCAGTTGCATTTTTTATCTTACTTTAAATAATTTATTTGAACGTTGTGTTCCATATGGTATTCCTAGTAACTCTAAAAAACCGATTTGGTTTACACGTGAATTGGCACGGTTAAAAAACATTAAATCTAAATTTTATAAGAAATTCAGGGAATCTGGCTCTTCCCTGGATCTCTCTCGTTATGTAATTGCTCGATCTGATTTCTCTGCATTGAACAGCCTGTGCTATTGGAATTACCTTAGAAGCTGTGGTCAGCAGTTTCGAAGTAATCCTAAACTTTTTTATAACTTCGTTAATGCGAAGCGCAAATCCTCAACACTTCCTCTCTCAATGGTCTTTAAAAATAAGACTGCTAACTCTGATCAGTCTATAGCCGATTTATTTGCTGATTTTTTCCAATCAACTTATTGCATTCATCAAAATAATCTTAACTCGCCTTATCCTTACCGTGTAAATGCTTCTAATTGTAATTTTAGACCTTTGATCACTGAAGAATCGCATTTGAGTGATCTAAAGGCTGTTAAACCAGTTCTTTCCCCGGGACCGGATGGAGTTCCTGGTTGCGTGCTCGGAAACTGTGCCGAACAACTTTTGAAACCTTTGTATACTTTATTTAATTTGTCTATTGAGTCGTGCTGCTTTCCTGACATCTGGAAAGCATCTTTTATTATTCCCCTTCATAAAAAGGGTACTAAATCTGATACTGGTAACTATAGGGGTATCTCAAAGTTGTCTGCAATTCTTAAAACTTTTGAGAAATGAATAACTTCTCAATTGCAACATCTTTGTAGATCTATTCTTTCACCTTGCCAGCACGGGTTTATGAAATATAGATCTACTACCACTAACTTATTAGAATTTACTTCCATTGTTAAACGGGGGTTTCAAAATAAATTGCAAACAGACGTCGTTTACACTGATTTTAACAAGGCTTTTGATACTGTTAATCATTGTCTTTTAATAAATAAACTTAATTTGCTTGGATTTCCAGATAAATCAATTCTTTGGATTGCAAACTATTTATGTTCTAGAACTCAAAAAGTTAATTTTAATGGCACATTATCCAAGCCAGTGCATGTTACCTCGGGGGTTCCTCAAGGAAGCCATCTTGGACCTTTACTTTTTTCACTATTTATTAATGATTTGCCTTCAGCAATTTCTAATTCCAGTGTTCTGATGTATGCCGATGATGTAAAACTTTGTTTGTCACGAACTGACTCTCGCCTGAGTCGCGGTCTATAAAGCGATCTCGACACACTTCAAGCCTGGTGTACAGTTAACCTACTACATCTCAATTTTAGTAAATGTAACGTAATGTCTTATAGTAGGCGAATACCAACCTATAATAACTACCCTCTTGACTTCAAGCCTCTTCAGAGAATAGAGTCGGTTAATGATTTCGGTATCCTTTTCGATCCAAAACTAATGTTTGATAAACAGATCTCTTCTGATGCTAAACGAGCATTTGGTGTCTTGGGTTTCACAAAACGGTGGTCTAAGGAATTCGACGGCCTATTCTTGAATATGGATCGTGTGTATGGTCTCCCCAATACATGATTCATCAGGACAGATTAGAATCTGTATAAAAATAATTTCTCCTGTTTACCCTTAGGGGCCTTAGCTGGAATACTAATATTCGATTACCTTCGTATCGTAGTAGACTTTTATTGATTAACCTTCCTTCCCTTTCGGATCGCAGAACCATGCTTGGCGTAGTTTTCTTACACAAACTAATTAATGGTCAGATAGATTCCTCGTATGTAATTAGCCAAATTAGATTCGCTGTTCCGATCCGAAATACTAGAAACTTTCTTCCTTTGTCCCTTCAACGTTGTACAACGAATTATGCTTTACATAATCTGTTTCGTATCTTATGTACTGACTATAATAGTTTTTCTCATGTAGTGTGTGGAGCCCCTTCTTTAACAACACTTAGAATTTCACTTCTCTCCTACATATCTACTCGCGTGCCTTACCGTTGATCAACGCGTTACTAACATTGAATTTAATTTTTACTTAATTTATTTGGTTACTATTTTTGGTTAGTCTGGTTAGTGTTTTTCTGGGTTTTTCCTAACCCTTGCAACGAATGTTGGACCAACGTCTTTTAATGTTTTTAATTTTTTTAATACTTCCCCAGTAAGTTAAGTCCATTAATTAAACTTAAATGTAAATAATAATGTAAATATCAAAACTTTTTTTTTTCTTTTGTTTTTAAATTTAAAGTAAATCTTATTTTTTATTATTTTCTTATATTTAATTACATTAATTTAATTCATTTTTCTTTTTGTGTCGACTGCTAATAGTCAGACAATAAATAAATAAATAAACACTGTACTATTTGAATAAATGCCTTAAAAACGCCATTGAAATTTAAAAGTTTTTTTAGCTCTCATGAGAAAATGGGGCGTGGCAGCTCAAAATTTTGAATGGTATTGCATTGACGCCGTCTCTAGGAACCTGCATATCAAAATTAGATCTCCTAAGTGTCATAGTTACTAAGATATTATCCTAAAACATAAATTTTTCCGAGGTGTGTCTGGTTTTTTGCTCATTGCGGGGGCGGTAAGGGGCGTGGTAACAATTTGAAATAAACTTGGTCTGCCTGACATAATAAGGGACTTTCATTCAAAAGTTGGTGGCTCTAGCTTATGTAGTTTGAAAGATGTTCATACGGACAGACGGACATTGATATATCGATTCGACATTCGATGCTGATCAAGAATATATAATATTTATTGGATTTGCCCCGCCTCCTTTTGCCTGTTACGCACATTTCTCTTTTGACAAACTTAATAGACCCCTCTACGCTTTTTTAGAGTACGGGGTCTAAAAGTGCATGCCCACAAACATACAGAGCCGAATTCATTCAAATAAACACAATAGACTTAATACACAGGTAGACTAAATAAGATGGATAATTAAACAACACTATCACTACCTTTGCCATCACAAATAAAGCCGATACCATCATATTTCCTACCCCACTACTCCTCCGTATTTTCCGCAGAAATTTATGCAATAGTATTAGCCCTAAAAAACCTAAAAAATAGAAGAGGTAAATTCTGCATATGCACCGACTCACTCTCTACAATAGACGCAATTAACAACACAAACAACAATTAAATTACTTTGATATATCCCTTTGATATATATACCTTTCCAACATTGTGTGATACATCGGTTGTGTTGAAACATTGTTTCAATAAACTAAAAAGACAATTTTAAATAATTTGTGTTCAAAGGCAACAACAATTCCACAACCAAAGATTCTGATTTCTTATTTCTGTGCTTGTTTGTTCTTGTTATTTTACGCCGTTGCTTGCGCTAACAGTTTGGTTGTCTAAAATTTATTTTGTCGCTATTAATTCACTTTTAGATTGTCGATTAGCCCCAATGAACTTTCGGTCCCACTTCACATACCCACATTGTCCACACCTTCGTCCTTACCTTCAATAATAAATTTTTCATCCCAATCTCCAAGCACAATAGTTTCTAGGGAAGACAGCTTTATTTTTCCCACAGATGTTGTCCTTACGTACCCCGAATTAATTGTTTCTGATTTGTTAGTTGTCAATACTGTTGCAGTTGACGAATCAATTAATCATTGCTGTTGCTTCTACGGAAGTAACTACAGTGCTCTTATAGGTGTTCCAACAAAGAAGCAAATATTTGCTTCCAGGCTTGACCCTAATACCATTGTTTATGTAAAGGCCTTTATTTAGGACGAATCAGAAGCCAACATTACGGTGGAAAAATTTAAATATGCATATCTTCGGAAAATTTTCTCATTAAAAGTAAGTGTCCCTGCCAAATATTTCATCGCAATATGCTGTAAAGAATTTTGACCGGACCACTTAATAATACCTCCCTCTCATTAGCCTATCAAAATGTGAAAGGTATTTGTAGTAAACATAGTAATCTTTACTTAAATAGACTGTCATTTTAATTTCATGTCGTGGCCCTTTTCGAAACATGATTACGGTCCGATATTATAAATTCTGAAATTCTTTCCAATAAATTCTGTATCTATAGAAAAGATTGTACATCTCGCCGCGGTGGTGGTGTACCGGTTGCCATCGATTTTAATTTATCCTTGGAAGAATTAATAACCCATGGCTCTGTGGATATTGAATGTGTTGCTTTTAAGTCATGGCTAAATAACAGTATTGTTTTCATTACATGCTCATATATTCCTCCATCTTCACACCACTTAAATTTATACTGCAGTTAGGAAATCTGGTTTAAGTATTCCACCCTCATGGAATCGTCTCAACTTGAAAATCATTTTCTGTTTCTTAAAAGAAAAATTTATTTAATTACATGTAGCCGAAATGTCTCAAGACTGGTTAAAAACATACAAAATAATACTTGTTTAATTTAACTAACTCAGATATAAAATACAAAATGATTTTACGCAATTTTTATACCCTTGCAGAGGGTATATTGTTTTTGTCACGAAGTTTGTAATTCATTGAAGGAGGCGTTTCCGACCACATAAAGTATATATATTCTTGATCAGCATCAACAGCCGAGTCGATATAGACATGTGCGTCTGTCCGTCTGTTTCTATGCGAACTAGTCTTTCAGTTTTAAAGCTATCTTGATGAAACTTGGTACAGATGTGTATTCTCTCTGCACGTAGATCATTTGTAAAAATCGGACAGATCGGACCACTATATCATATAGCTCCCATAGGAACAATTGGTCTAAATGCATGCAAATGTATGAACAATTTCGGTGTCTATTGACCGATTTCAGCCAAATTCACGCGATATGCATTTCTAATCGTTCTTCGGCTGCTGGCCAAATTATATCATATAGCTCCCATAGGAACAATTGGTTAAAATGCTTAGTATGAAAATTCGGCGAGCCGAAGATAACTGTTTTTTTCATGTTTTAGTAACATTTCCATTTGCCAAATTCCCATATTTGCATGCGCTCTTCTGACATTCGTTGAACTTTAGAAGTTATGTCCATGTTATATTAAAATAAAGTAGGAAAGGCTACAGTCAAGCGAGTCGAACATAAAAGACCCCATACTCTTCCGAATGCGAGGTTTTTCATTCATATGAGCAATTTTTAACCGATTTGTCCTATGAGAACTATAGGCTATAGTCATCCGATCCAAATTCAATTTGGTGAGAATAGTTATATTGGTATTATACACATAATGTAAGAGTTTGATTAGCTTAGTTTGGATAGCTCAACTAAAACTACTTGTCTTCACACAAATTTTCTTTTTTTTTCGACTTTTCCTATAGGAGCCATAGGCTATAGTTGTCCGATCCGGATCAAATGGTGAGGATAGTTATCATCGAACCACTCACATACTGTGTGAATTTGGTCCTGATATCTGTAGTCGTTTCCAAGTTATGTCGTTTTTTTACAATTTGAGGGGGGCGGTAGGGGCCATGGCTAAAATTTGAAATAAACTTAACCTGCCTGATATACAGACGGACTTTCATTCCAAATTTGGTGTCTCTAGCTCTTATAGTTAACTAAATCCAGCTGTTCATCCGGACAACGGACAGACAGACAGGCGCAAAGACGTACGTATACGGACAGACGGACATCACTATATCGACTCGGCTGTTGATGCTGTTCAAGAATATATATACTTTATGGGGTCGGAAACTCTTCCTTCTGCCTGTTACGCACATTTCGCTTCTGAAAAACCTAATAGACCCCTCTACTCGTTTTTAGAGTACGGGGTCTAAACACTAGACATAAATAGTAAAGCTACAAATAAAATTCTTATTGAATTAAGAATTAATAAAACAAGAAAGAAAAGTACAGCCGAGCACGCCCGACCGTATGATACTCTCTACATTTTTCCCCCATTAAATAACTAAAATCGGTATCGAGATTTACAATGTGTAGTACTTGCATTTAAACACGTTAAAACAACAACAATCAAAGCATAATCAAACAGTCATCGGCTTGTATACGTTCTCACGAGCGTGTTGTGTGAGGGACTTAAGCCATGTGCTGAAGCATTGATCGGACCGTATCAATGCGGCTTTCGTCCTGGGAGGTCCACAGTCGACCAGATCTTCACACTACGCCAGATCTTGGAGAAAGCGCACGAGAACCAAATCGACACCTACCACCTGTTTGTCGATTTTAAAGCTGCCTTCGATAGCCCACAGCGAGATTGCCTGTACCATGTCTGAGCTTGGTATACCTGCAAAGCTAATACGGCTTTGCCGAATGACATTGAGCAACACCATCAGCTCTGTCAAGGTAGGAAATGACCATTCCGAACGTTCGTTACCAAGCGGGGTCTCAGCCAGGTTGGCTCGCTGTCATGTTTGCTCTTCAATCTATTGATGGAGAGAATAATAAGGAAAGCTGGAGTGCATCGGACGGGCACAATACAGGGAAACAAATGTGTCCAGCTCCTTGGTTACGCCGATGATATCATTGGTCGTACCAAGCGTGATGTTACTGCGGCTTTTGGAGCTATCGAAAAGGAATCAGCGAGAGTTGGACTTGCAGTGAACATGTTCAAAACGAAGTTTATGGTGTGCAGTAGCAGAGAGTCGCGGCGTCTTGACTCTCACCTTACTGCTGGCGACTATAACTTCGAGTCTGTAAACAAATTTGTCTACTTGGGAACTGCAGTAACCAATAACAATGATGTCAGCCTGGAGATCATGCGGAGGATCTTACTTGCCAACAGGTGCTACTTTGGGCTCAGTAGGCATTTTAATAATAGAGGCCTCTCTCGGAAGGCAAAGGTTGCACTATACAAAACGCTCATTACTCCAGTTTTGCTGTATGGTGCGGAAGCCTGGACAATGACGCAGTCAGATGCAGCTGCTCTTGGTGTCTTCGAGAGAAAGATTCTGCGCAAGATCTTCGGAAGATTTGCGTTGGCGGTATCTATCGCATCAGGTGGAATGATGAGCTGTACGAGTTATACGGGGATGTGGACATGGTCAAGCGAGTTAACATTCAGCGCCTTCGCTGGCTAGGCCAAATTGCCCGTATGGAGGAAACAACTCCAGCTCACTCTGTTTTTGATGCGGTAGTTCGCGGACAACGGAGGAGAGGAAGGCCACGCGCACGTTGGAAGGACCAGATGGATGCCCTCCTAGCAGCACTTGGTGTTACCAACTGGCGAAGTCGCGCACAGGACAGAGAAGCGTGGAGGCAAATCGTGCATCAGGCTGAGCCCCATTAGGGGTGTTATAGCCAATTATTAATGACCGAAAACACCGATTTTTTCCGTGGTGTGTCCAGTTTTTTGCTCATTTTGGATCTATCTCGCTATTTTGTCTGTGGTACGGGAACCACACCCTTATCCAATCCTGAGAATCAATATCACCCGTATCTGGTAGTATTGATTGATTTACCTGCCCGGGTAATCTGTACTAGTAGAATATCTACTAAGCCATTTCGTCAGTTTTGGAAAGCCGATTTTAACAAATTTATTATACTGTTATCCCAGACTGACTTGTCCCGGCTATCTGATGTCTGTGCTCCTTAACCGCTAATTCGAAACGTAAATCATCAACGTTTCCGTCAAGTGTAGTCTTGAAAAAAGGGCTAATTCGGATCAGGCAAGCGCCGATTTATTTTCCGATTTTTTTTTAAACGACTTATTATTATTATTAGCTGGACTATAATTCTGATTCACCATACCCTTATTATGTAAATTCCTTATCTAGTAACTTTGCACAAGTAATCATTGAAAATTCGTTTTTACGTAATCTAAAGTCAATTAAACCTATTTTATCACCAGGGTACTCATGTATGCCGACGATGTTAAACTCTGTGTGTTGGCTACTGAATCTCTTCTTGGCACCAGGTTACAATCTGATCTTCACAGCTTTCAAACCTGGTGTCAAGCCAATATATTACATCCTAACTATACTAAGTGTAACGTGTATACTAAGTGTAACTCCCCATTCTTAACAATTACATTCTGAATGGCAACTCTCTTGAGTCGGTCATAGATTTGGATATCCTTATCGATCCAAGGCTAAAGTTCAATTACTAATCGTGCTTTTGGAGACCTAGGAACTATGAAGCGCTGGTCAAAAGAATTTAACGATCCCTATTTAACAAAAACACATTTTACTAACTCGGTACCTCCTATTCTTGAATATGGATCTTGTGTTTGGTCTCCCCAATACAGAATTCATCATGATAGAATAGAATCCGTACAAAAACAATTCCTTATTTTTGCCCTAAGGGCCATCGATGGGAACCCTTAAATAGTGACATATTCATTCTGATTATGTCTACATTATACAGAATTCCATATCTCCAATTATAAACATTCCCAAGCTTCACTTGAGAATAAATTCAACAATTGTAAACAAAGAGCCGTCTAGCCGGCGCATCTCCCCCAATCGATCAGCATCGATTGCAAATCACATAATCAGCATATTTTTGGTTCCCAGCTTAAGCTGAGATAACGCGCAACGCTTGGTTCCCAACAACCAGCGGTGCCCTCCATAATGTAAACATTCAACAGAACTTTCTTTATCATTTATTAAACCAATATCTGTTAGTCTTAAGTTGATGATCAATAAAACAAGTTGTGAATTTAAAATCTCGCTTCGTCTTTTTTTTTACATCAACGTTGCCGTTAGAGTGTGTCGCGGCATTTATTTGATTCGATTTCACATCAAATATCTAATAAGCGCTGCCGGTAGGATAACACTTAATTAATAATTTAACAATTAAGAAAAATAAAACTTAAATAAAAAAGTGAAAAAATATAAAATTTCAACAATAAAATCAAAATGGAAGGAGGAGCAGCAGCCGTATCAACCCTTTCCCATGCCAGCATGACACAAGTTATAAATCAACTAAAAGATGTTAAAAAATTCTAGGGAGACAAAAGCACTCTCTACACGTTTGTCAATCGAATTGATTACATCCTGGCATTATACAACACCAACGATATACGTCAACAATCGACAATATCATATTATATTTGGCCTCTTAGAACGTTGCATCAGTGTTGATGTTATGCTATCCCTTGGCATAAATAATCTCAACACCTGGACAGATCTTCGGAAGCAATTGGTACTCAACTATAAAACCCAGACGAACAATCACATCCTTTTGGAGGACTAGCTAGAGAATAATATCAATGTAAAAACAGAATTACTCGAGAATTCAAATCTTTATCGATTAGATCATTTAAACAATGAAGAGAAATCAAAATTAAAACATTTATTAAAAACTTATCAACATATTCAATTTCAAGAAGGAGATCAACTCAGTTTTAGTAACCAAGAAAAACGTAATATTAACACTACTCATAACTCTCCCATTTACTCTAAACCGTACAGTTATCCTCAGGCTTATGAACAAGAAGTTGAAAACCAAATCCAAGAAATGTTAGAACAAGGTATCATAAAACCCAGTAATTCCCCCTACTGCTGTCCAATATGGATTGTTCCAAAAAAACAAGACGCATCGGGTAAACAAAAATTTAGAATAGTAATCGACTATAGAAAATTAAACGAGGTAACTATTACTGACAGAAACCCAAATCAAACATGGACGAAATTCTAGGAAAGCTAGGAAGATGTAACTATTTTACAACAATTGACCTTGCAAAAGGTTTCCATCAGCTGGAAATGCATCCAGATGCAATACATAAAACAGCTTTTTCAACCAAAAATGGTCATTATGATATCTTCGTATGCCATTTGGTTTAAAAAATGCTCCTGCAACTTTTCAACGTTGCATGAATAATGTGTTGCGACCATTATTAATCAAGCATTGTTTGGTGTATTTAGACGATATTATCGTTTTTTCCACATCCCTCGAAGAACACCTACATTCACTACAACTAGTTTTCGAAAAGCTTTCTGAAGCTAATCTTAAACTTCAACTTGATAAATGCGAGTTTCTTAAACAAGAAACTACTTTTCTTGGACATATCATAACTAAGGACGGAATAAAACCCAATCCTGAAAAAATCAAGGCTATTCAAAAATACCCAATCCAAAAAAAACCAAAGAAATTAAAGGTTTTCTTTGGGTTAACCGGATATTACAGAAAATTCATTCCCAATTTTGCAGACATAGCCAAACCAATGACAACAGTTCTAAAAAAAGATTTGCAAAATCGACGTACAAAATCCAGAATACGTAGAAGCCTTTAAAAAATTAAAACAACTTATTTCCAGTGATCCCATTTTAAAAATACCAGATTTTAACAGTAAATTCGTATTAACTACAGACGCAAGTAACATAGCACTTGGAGCTGTACTTTCTCAAAACGGACACCCACTTAGTTACATTAGTAGAACCTTAAATGATCACGAAACCAATTACAGTGGCATAGAAAAAGAACTTTTAGCTATTGTATGGGCAACAAAAACCTTTCGACATTACCTTCTAGGACGACACTTTGAAATTAATAGTGACCATCAACCGTTATGTTGGTTATACAAAATGAAAGAACCAAATTCAAAATTAACTCGATGGAGAGTTAAATTATCAGAATATGACTTTGACATTAAATATATTAAAGGAAAGGAAAATCGAATAGCTGACGCTTTATCTCGAGAAAAAATAGAACAAGCTTATTTTGGAGAAGAAATACAACATAGTTCTGATGAAGACAAAAGTAACTTAATTTTTATCATCGAAAAACCAATTAACACTTTTAAAAGACAAAAAATATTTTCTAAAGGCATTCCAAACATAAAACAAGGAAGAAAAGTACAGTCGAGCTCGCCCGACCGTATAATACTCTCTGCTTTTTAATCGCGATTAAATTATTAAAATCGGCATCGAGATATTACAATGTGCAATATTTTCATTAAAACACCGTGAAACAAAAACAATCTAAGCAAAATCAAACATCTGTTTGTATGCAAATATACATATGTTTGACATTATATGTATGTATGTATGTAGCGCTGCCGCCATACAGGCAGCGAAAACGTTTATGGCTCTCTTGCACTCATATATTTATATTGCATTCAATTATCAATATTGTAACGCTTCTAGGTTTTTTGTTTTTAGTCCGATTTCAAAGCTTTTTTTTAGGATAGTTTGATATAGTTAGCCTCCACTCTAATTATACAATTTTAATGCTGTACTATATGAACAAATGCCTAAAACGGAACAAAAGTTGAGAATTATTTTTTTGTATTGTGGGAAAAAGGGGGCGTGGCAGTACAAAAATTTAAATGATAATGCATTTACGCTGTCGTTAGGAACGCTCCATGCCAGAATTGGTGATCCTAGGTGCCATAGTTACTGAGATATTCGCCGAAAACACCGAATTTTTCCGAGGTGTGTCTAGTTTTTTGCTCATTGTGGCAAATGGGGCGTGGCATCGAAAAAAAAAAATTCTTGTATTGCCTGACTAAATATGTGATCGATTGACACCAAACTCGAACTTGTAGCTCTTACCATCTCAGAAATCAGTTTGTTCATACGGACAGACAGACAGACAGACGGACATGGCTATATAGACTCGGCTTGTGATGCTGATCAAGAATATATATACTTTATGGGGTCTGCCACGCCTACTTCTGCCTGTTACATACATTTGCACAAA
>JAECXC010003199.1:0-15391 GCA_018152125.1 Drosophila dunni
AACAGTATACCCTTTGCAGGGGTATAACAAGAAAGAATGCTATAGTCGCCTCGCGACTATACCCGTTACTCAGTTTTAATGTTTTATTAACAATTGTGGTAGATAAGATAGCTTGGCAAACAGAACATTTTTATACAAGTTCATGTTTAGAGCACATTTCGATCGATCGTTCCTATGGGGGCTATACGATATAGTAGTCCGATTTGGATCGAACTTGGTCAGTATATATATAGTTGCCAGATGAATTCTGTATGAGTTTAATTAATATAGCTTAGTTAACGCAAAAGTTTTTCATACTAATTCATATTTTCACCTATCGGCCCTATGGGAGCTATACGATATAGCTGCCCGATTTGTATTAAACTTGGTCAGTACATCTACTTTCTAGACATGTACTACCCGTGTAAATTTGGTTTAGATAGCATAGCTAACAAAAAAGTTATCTATTCTAAAACATTCAAGTTTTACTTGTACATTTACCTTTATATGAATATAGAACGCCATAAAGTGGGCGTGTCAAAAAACAAAAACAAACTTGTACTGCTTGGGTATTGTACCTTTCATTTTCGACCGCTATCATCTTTCTAGCTTTAATAGTCTCTGAGATCCTTTTGTTCATACAGACGGACAGATCGGATATGGCTATATCGACTCGGCTATTGATGCTGATCAAGAATATAAATACTTTATGGAGTCTGCCACGCCTCCTTCTCCCTGTTACATACATTCCAACGATTACAATATACCCTTTACTCTACGAGTAACGGGTATAACAATTAACCAAATTCAAACTCCACTGGTCCCTTCTTCATGATCATATTGTCATCCATACTCTTTACCATATGCCATGCTCAACAAATTCAAATAAATAACTTGGATACAGACCATGGATGCCTACTGTTTTCAGACAAACCCATAAAATTACCAACTAGTTTTGAACTTCACATTTTACGAATTAATGTTTCTGAAATAATAATAACAAATGAATATTTTCGTTGAACTGTTCCAAGCTTTTTAAAATTCATCACAAATCAATTATTTGTATTCAAAATTACAACAAGAATTAAATGGTATAATCTTTCATCATGGGAATCGAAATAAACGAATGTGCAAACTCAAGACATTAATGGTATAATAAACATAATTAATACCTAAATGCAACAATTTAAAGATCATCAAAACAAACGGACACTTCAGTAAACATTTACTTACCAATTACTACAATTTAAAGAATATGTAGAAGACATTGAAATGGGAATGCAATCGTCTAGATTAGGGCTCTTCAACCAAAAGTTACTTACCTATGACCGACTTGACAGTGTTGACAACCGAAACATTCTACTAATTAAAACCTCCACTTGGATTAATCACAAAGATAATATCATACTAATTGTATCCCACATGCCAATTAACTTTCAAACTATTAAAACCATTAAAATCATTCCCTATCCTGACAAAGATGGCTATCAACTCGATTACAACAGTACCACCTCTTATATAATTCATACAAAACCAATTTGTAACTTTAAGCAGTTAAACGAAAAAGAAATCATTAAATACATAGAACCAAATACAATTGTAACATGGAACATATCCAACACAAATATAAAACAAAACTGTCAAAAAAAAGTAATGCAGATCTTAATATTCATGACAATAAGATTATTTTTATCAGTCAAAGTAAACTACAAATAAATTACATCATTTTAAGCGACAATTACTTACAACCCGAAGTAGATCTAACACCTTCGTATCCACCAACAGGAGTAATCAAAGTTAAGCCTATCAATCATGACGAAAATGTAAAATAAATGGAATGTATGTAACAGGCAGAAGGAGGCGGGGCCGACCCCATAAAGTATATATATTCTTGATCAGCATCAACAGCCGAGTCGATATAGCAATGTCCGTCTGTCCGTCTGTCTGTCTGTCCGTCTGTCTGTCTGTCCGTCTGTCTGTCCGTCCGTCCGTATGAACACCTGGATCTTTTAAACTACAAAAGCTACAAATTTATAATGAAAGTCCGTTATTAAATTACGCAGGTTAAGTTTATTTCAAATTTTTGCCACGCCCCTTACCGCCCCCGCAATGAGCAAAAAACCAGACACACCTCGAAAAAAAATGTAGTTTTAGGCCAATAACTTAGTAACTATGTCACTTAGGAACACCATTTCTGGTTGCTAGAGTTGCTAGAGACAGCTTTAATGCAATGCCATTCAAAATTTTGGCCTGCCACGCCCACTTTTCTCGTATAATCTAAAAAACTTTCAAAATTTTAAGCTCAAAATTTTCAGTATTTAGGGAATTTAGTCAAATAGTACAGTGTTTATAATTAATTATTCGAAGAGAGGAATATCATATCAATCTATATTCCAAGCGGCGTTAAAATCCGTCAATTAACAAAAAAGTTAGAAAGTTAGAAAGTTTATGTAATTTAGCTGCAATTTCGCCGCCTGTGTGACGTCAGCGCTGCTCGCAAACGCTGCGTCGCTGCGGCGCTGCCGTGCCGACCAGTGCTATGCACGAATACATACATATGTGCATACACATAATTTCAAACGAGTGTGTACTTGTATGTATAACATGTAAATGCGAATAAGCGGAACATGCTTGAAAGTAGCACGTGGTGCAAATGGTAGAGTTACAGCGCGATGTGAAATCGTTGCCTGAGGGTCGTAGGTTCGAATGCTGGCAATGAGAGTTGCTAACTTAATTTTTTTTTAAATATCGATTCAAAATATACACATAAATTTTAATTTTTAAATTTCGTTATAAAATTTTAATTCAAATTAAATACAAATGCGCATTACTGTAGGAGTACGGGGTCTTTTAAAGTCGGCTCGATCGACTGTAGCCTTTCTTACTTGTTTGTTTTTTTTGGAACAATCCATATTGGACTGCAGTAGGGGGAATTACAAGGTTTTATGATACCTTGTTCTAACATTTCTTGGATTTGGGTTTCAACTTCTTTTTCATAAGCCTGTGGATAACTGTACGGTTTGGAGTAAATGAGAGAGTTATGAGTAGTGTTAATATTATGTTTTTCTTGGTTACTGAAACTGAGTTGATCTCCTTCTTGAAATTGAATATGTTGATAAGTTTTTAATAAATGTTTTAATTTTGATTTCTCTTCATTGTTTAAATGATCTAATCGATAAAAGTTTGAATTCTCAAGTAATTCTGTAATTCTGTTTTTACATTGTCTGAAGACTGTGGGCTGTTATTATATTTTTTTAGCTTCAAAATTGGAGAATCATTAATTAGTTTATATTTTTTGTTGAATAAAGTTACTGTATGAAATTTGTAGTCTATTATGGCTTGGGCTTGTGAAAGCAAATTTCTGCCAATTAATAAATCATAATCTAAAGAAAATTAGTGTAAAAGGAATTCGCTACTACTCATGAATCTGTTGTTAGAAGGTACAATAATCTTTTTGTGATTGTTAATGGCCAGTTACTTTTGTGAATGTGACCTACAGTATTATAAACATTTAGATTGAAAACATTGGATGTCATCATATTTACTGTAGAACCGGTATTTATAAGGCATTTTTAAAACTTTTCCTTTATGGGTAAGTTTTATGAATTGTTGGTTTACGATGCTGCTGACGAAAAATTTTCGGCTTTATCGAGCTCTATCTCGTTACATTGTTTAGTTACTTTTTCGACTACTGGTGTAGAAAATTCGTCCTAATCAATGCTTTGAGTATATCGGTAATCTTGATAGGATTGTGGATATGAAGCTAATTGATTGTAATGTTCTTGTTGTAAATATTCTTGATAATTCAATTCTTCTTAATACCTATCTTCCTGATCTACGCTCACTTTACTCTGTCCACTTTCTGCTGGTCTAGAGAGTTTCATTGGTGGATGTGAAACATTCGGTGTATTATTATTCTGAGCATTTTGTAAAGTGACACTCTGAATTTGTCCAAAACGGTTTTGGTCAAATAAATTTTGACGAAAATTTTGTCGAGGTGTAAATTGGACTGGTCTTGTCGGATTTGGTAGGAATGGTAATGGTCGAGGAAAGTAGTTGTTAGTGTAAGGCATATTGTAATGTTGTCTTAATGGAAGAAATTGTTGTTGATAATATTGGATATTTTGCTTTGGTTTGAATTGGATATGAATCATATGGTGTATTATTTGATTGAAGAAATGTTGAAAATTTTTAAAAATTGGGATTGGTTGGGAGTGGCTTCAAATCTTTTTCTTGTTTTGTTTTAGTGAAGTTAAAATTTTGGCAAGGTTTATCATAAAGATTTTTTCTTGAAAAAAATTGTATTAGCGATTAAATCGCGAATTTCGCAATTTATAATTATAATGCAGCTGTTAGTACGTAACTTTTGAATCAAATCGTCAATATTAATTTTAATTTACCGCGAGTACAGTATTTTTTCGCAATATTATTCTCTAGTTCTAGGTTACTCATTAAAGTACGCCTGCGTTGTTCAGCTTCCTTTAGAAATTCGCAAACGATCCACTTAAATGATGTGTTCCTGAAGTCGGCCAGAAGGATGTGGTTGTTCGTCTGGGTTTTATAGTTGAGCAAAAATTGTTTCCGAAGATCTGTTCAAGTGTTGAGACTATTTATGTCAAGAGATAGCATAACATCGCCACTGAACCAACGCTGTTATGCTATCGTATATCGTTGCAACGTATGCAACGTATATCGTTGGTGTTGTATAATGCCAAGATGTAATTAACTCGATTGACAAACGTGTTGAGAATGTATTTGTCTGCCTAGAATTTTTCAACATCTATTAGTTGATTTATTACTTGTGCCATGCTGGCATCGGAAAGGGTTGATATGGCTGCAGCTCCTTCCATTTTGATTTTATTTTGTTTGGAGTTGTTTAATTTACATAGCAATTCATTTATGCTGCCGCTAGGAACCTCCATAACAGAATTGGTGGTCCTAGCTGCCTTAGTTACTGAGATATTCGATTTTTTCCGAGGTGTGTCTAGTTTTTGACTCATTGTGGGCGAATGGGCCGTGGCATCGAAAAAAAAAGATTCCTGTATTTACTGACTAAATATGTGATCGATTGAACTTGTAGCTCTTACCATCTCTGAAATCTGTTTGTTCATACGGACGGACAGACGGACATGGCTATACCGACTCGGCTTGTGATGCTGATCAAGAATATATACACTTTATGGGGTCTGCCACGCCTCCTTCTGCCTGTTACACACTTTGCACAAAACCAATATACACTTGCAGAGAGTATAAAAAAAAAAAAAAATTAACCAAATTCAAACTCCACAGGACCCTACTTCTTGATCATATTGTCATCCATACTCTTTACCATATGCCATGCTCAACAAATTCAAATAAATAACTTGGATACAGACCACAAATACCTACAGTTTTATGACAAACCCTTAGAACTACCAACTAGATTTGAACACCTCTCTTTCTTTCTGAAATAATAAAACAAATGGTATTTTCGTAGAACTCTTCCAAGCTTTAAAAATTCATCACAAATCAATTATTTGTATTCAAACAACAAGAATTAAATAGTATAATCTTTCATCACGAGAATCGAAATGAACGAGGACTGTTTAACATTGGAGGCTCATTATTTAAATTAGATCTAACACCTTTTGTATCCACCAATAGGAATAATCACAGTTTATCAAATATGACGAAAATGTAAAACTTGTATCCCAAAATAATGTCTTTTCATATACAATATTAAAAACCATTATTATTATATTTATAATCATATTGTTAGATTTATATCATTTAAACCCATAATATTAATCCATAAAAAATGTAAGAAACAAATTCACGAACACAAGAAAGATACACCGCAATCAGTTCAACCAAAGGAACAACAACAAGAAGAAACAGTTATCGAGATGACACAATCAACTTTACCAAAACTTTACCCTTAAGTCTAGCCTTGACTCACAGGCTCTTCTCTTTTGGAGAGCGAAGTGACATATTCATTCTGATTATGTCTACACTACACATAGCAATAATCTAAACACCGAATTATTATACATAATAATAATACAAAGCTTAATCTAAACACCGAATTTCATATCCCCCAATTACAACAAGTAGGGAAGGCTACAGTTGATCGCGCCGACTGTAAAAGACCCCGTACTAAGTGCCATAGTTACTGAGTTATTGGCCTAAAACTACATTTTTTTTCGAGGTGTGTCTGGTTTTTTGCTCATTGCGGGGGCGGTAAGGGGCGTGGCAAAAATTTGAAATAAACTTAACCTGCCTGACTTAATAACGGACTTTCATTCAAAATTTGGTGGCTCTAGCTTTTGTAGTTTAAAAGATCCAGGTGTTCATACGGACGGACGGACAGACAGACGGACAGACGGACATTGCTATATCGACTCGGCTGTTTATGCTGATCAAGAATATATATACTTTATGGGGTCGGCCACGCCTCCTTCTGCATGTTTCGCACATTTCGCTTCTGACAAACCTAATAGACCCCTCTACTCTTTTTTAGAGTACGGGGTCTAAAAAGGGCCACGATGGGTGCGAGCAGATAGTGTTGATCTCAGTTTAAGTTTCCCTCCAGCGGTCTGCGTATTTCTCGTTACAAAGAGGCTGGTGTGGTCACATAACATGATCCCGGCCGGTGTGGCCGTTGAACAGCAGTTCGACAATTAATTGAGTAAGGTTTGTCGAGGTTGGAGATTAAAACTGGACCTTTGGCTGATTGAGTTGGCTGCACCATTGCAATGGTTGGAGTGATCGAAACTCTGGTAATGACATCTCCTCCTGGTGGTTGTTGGTCGTCTCATTTCTCCTATTTTTCCTGCGTCGTTTTATGATGTAAGTAATGCATATTGGCATAACTATTCCAAATGGGATGTGAGACATTATATCGTGACGTGGAGTTGGAGAAATGTCGAATGTTTTGTCCATTTTGGTTTGAACTGTGGGCTGTTTTATATTATTGATGTCAAAGTTCACGAATCGTATTTAAGCGTTTTTCGTTGAACTGGTGGTTAGACTATGTGTAACGATGCTAATGACTGCAATGCAATCAGAGTCTGCAGTCAAAAGACCAGATCCTTGCAAGCTGATTAACTCTGGCCGATTTTTGCAGACCGTAGTTTGGGTGGCAAAAATCCATTGATTGTGAGATGTCATGTTTAACCATAAAAATGTTTGATTTGTATATGTGACTTGACATAATGGTGATGTTTTGTCGTTTAACAGAAAAAACTCACAGCTTTGATCCATGGAGAATACTGCTTGCTTGTTGTGACAAAGGTTTTCATTAGTGTTAAAATGAAAACCTCTTGCAAAATCTTCCCTTAAAAGTCTGACGAATTGATTTTGATGACCATTTACTCCAATCACTGCTCGATCGATTTTAATTGATTTCATTCCATCACTGCTCTTAACTGGAATGAGAACGAGGTTGTATAGTTCCATTTTTCTATACTAAGTAAGGGCAATGTTATCTGGAAAATAAAATGTGGTCCAAACACTGTTCCCTTAGCTTCCATCAGTTTGTACAGTTGAACAATATTGTTCTTATGAGCTGGCAGGGCTTGTTCTTCATATAGATGAGTCTGCATAAACTCCAGTTGCTCTTCAAACTGCCGTGGGGATATTAACAATGGGCTTATGCTGTTATGGCGGATGTCTTTTAATACACTGACAATTTCTTTCTGTATTCGCTGTAGATTTATGCCAATCACAGTAAGTTGAGTTATGAGAGTGATGTACCATTGGAAGAGCAAATGACGTCTGGTTACATTGGCCATGTTGAGTATTCGAGATAGTTCCTTCGTTTCGTTTCAAAATGTTTACACCTGCATCTATTACTGATGTCTGATTTTTCAGTAATATCAACATGTAATTCTCGTTCGCCTTCACTTTCTCGATTATTTGAGCCATTTTTATTGCGTAACTTGAATCAAGGACTTCAAATAGGCTGCTATTTCCAATTATGTCCAATGGCGATCGTCGATTTCTGGTGGGCTTAAGAAACCCGTTTTCCATTTTGAGTTCCTCTTCGATGTGTTTGAAATGCTGATACATTGCCGAACTGGTCTGTAATTTTGAGCAAAGTTCACCAACTCTTTCTGTTGTTGCTGAGAACCTTTTCATGTCTTCCCAATATGGTGCCAGATCATAGTATGCAATAATTTTCCATTCGAAGATGGTGAAGCGACTCGTTCATATCCTTTCGAAGTATATCCCAGGTTTTGTACCAAATTGCGTAACATTTACTGTTTTATTTTTATTTTACTGTTTTGTGCCTTTTAGAGACAGTGGGAGTAGAGCTTTCTTCTAGTTGTGATGCCCGTTTTTGAGGTAAATCCGCTGTGATCTCGTCTTCTGGTAGCAGTAGGCACAGTCCGAGTACTTCTCTTTGAATGATACCTCATTGACTTTTAGCGTCAACTAGGTTATCTGGTCCATAGTATACCTTGATGATTTTACCCATGGGCCATTGCATACTTGGAACGTTATCTTTCTTGATTAGTACCAGTGTTTCTTCCTTGACATTTGGCAGAGGTAAATGCCATTTATGTAGCCGTTGCAGTCCACTTAGATATTCTGAAGACCATCGGGTCCAAAAATTATGTCGAACTTTTGACGAATGGTCCTATTGGTGACGAATTATATTTTTAGTTGGTTCACAGTGTACTTGGCTTACTAAAGGCTCTCCGATAAGAATGTCCCCTGGCGTGATTGGCACTTCCGAGATCACTGTGTTCAATTCTTCGAACGTGAGTGATTCCTTTTCCACATTTCTTTTTAAAATACCTTTTTCTGGTTTGACTGCTGCTTCCCATAAGCCTCCAATATGAGGAGCACGTGGTGGAATAAAACTGAAATTTATTTTCAATTTATTGCAGCTCTCAGTGATCTCATCCTTATCCTTTCTGGATAAGATTGCTTCATTGAGTTCCTTCAACTGATTGCAACCTCCCACGGAGTTTGTTGCGTTATCACAATATATGGTGTCGATCCTTTCTCGACAAGCCAAAAAACGCTTGAGTGCACGTATAAATGCAGCTGTTTTCAAATCACGAACTAACTCTTTTAGGCGAAACAGACAAATACGGCTATATATGCCTTATGACGATTCTTTCCTCTGACCATATGGTGGATCCAGAAAGGTCCGCAGTAATCTACTCCGCTGTATGAGAATGGTTTTGATGGGGTACTCTGGTTGAGGGTAGGACTCCTATCATGTTGTAAACCGAAGGGTTGGAACCTTCGGCACCGAACACAATTCCTCACAATGATCCTTGGAAGGGATGCGCCATTGAAGATCAAGTAATTTTGTTATATGTTATATGTTATAATATTTTGTTGCACATTTCGTAGAATAAATATGCGCGCCTCTTCCAGTTCATGCAAGTTTAGCTGTTCGGTTTTTTGCGTGGCAGAAACGACGCATATATGCAATGATATGTTGAAGCTTGCTGAATGAATTGCTGTGATTCATGTTTTACAAGTCCTGTCCTATGGCAATGGATGTACTTGCAACAGTCAAATTCTGCTTCCTTTCCAAATTTGATTACAAGGTAGACAACGGAATTGAAGCAGTTTGTGTTGGCCATTGGGATGATGGCCCGGATAAAAAAATGTCTCCATTGTCGTGGTAATGTTAGTTCCTGAATTTTGGATATCCGATTTGCAACAAACGTGTGGAAATTGTAGGACGGAGCCTAAAGGCTAAATCCCGAACAAAACCACCTTTGAGTCACTCCAATAGTGCATTGGTGTTGCAACATCTAGATTGAGTTCAATTTTCCCTTCTTCCGCAAGCTCAGCTACAACTCAGGCTTCGCATAGTTAGAATCGTGGAATTGTAGAAAGCTTAATGTGAGCTATCCAAATTTTGTATAACTAAATTCGTAGTTGTCAATTCGTCCTCGTCTCTTCTTTCTCTTACCACTAGAGGAACCCACTTTTAAAGCCTATTGCTACAAACATTTTAAAATAGCCACAAGCTACAAATCTAGCTATTTACTAAAGTTAAAATTGGGTGAAATAAAAAGTGAACAAATATCGGAATTGGTTGTATATTTGTTAGTTTCGAAACTTTTTTGAGACAAATTTTTCAACATAATTTGGCAAAGTAACGATCACTCAAAAAGTAAATATCTCTTGCAGAGTCACTTTTAAAGTTACAAATGCCGAAAGAAGTATATAATCAACTATTTTAAATTTTGATAAACAAGATTTGACTTATAGATATGGAATACGCCGACGCCGAAAATGTTGGTTCGACCATAATGTTCCAGCAAAGTACATTAGAAATGCTAATTATAAATGCGATAGCGTTGAAAATGGTGTGTTGGTGGTCATCGATGCAATAATAACAAACTTGGAATATAAAAGTTGAATTTTTATTAAAAAAAACAACTAATTTAATTTTAGCTTCTTTTGTCAGCTATTTTTTAAGAAAGTTAGCTACTTTTAGCGCTCGCTTCAGCTACTTTTGCTTGAAAAGTTTCGGCAACACTGGTGGGGAAATCAGATTTGACCTAAGCTAGTGTATGTATTAGTCTTGTCTGACTCTTACCACTTGTGGGGGAAATCACGTATCTGAATAGTCGGGATCACCAAATGTTCACTTATCAGTGAGTTTTCCATAGGGTTTCTCAAATACCAAGCAAATACCTGTCCGTCTGTATGTCTGTCCGATATCCGGATGCACACCTGGATCTTTTACACTACAAGAGCTAGAGCCACCAAATTTGGAATGAAAGTCCGTCTATATGTCAGGCTGGTTAAGTTTATTTTAAATTTTTGCCACGCCACCTACCGCTACTGCAAATTGTAAAAAACTATTTTCATTACACTACAACTTCGAAACTGTCAGAGCTTATTCATACAGTTGTAAGGTACCACTATAACTATCCTTACCAAGTTTCATCAAGATCGGACAACTATAGCCTATAACTCCCATCGGACAAATCGATCAAAAACAGAAAATTTATATGAAGACATGTAGTATTTGTAAAGCGATCGCAACCAAACTCGCAAAAAATGTGTATATAATTAAAAAAATTTTGTCCAAATCGGACAACTACAACATATAACAAGTAAGAAAGGCTACAGTCGATCAAGCCGACTGTAAAAGACCCCGTACTCCCATAATAATGCGCATTTGTATTTAATTAGGGTTAAAATTTTATAACGAAATTTAAAAATTAAAATTTATATGTATATTTTGAATTATTATTTAAAAAATTAATTAAATTAGCAATTCTCATTGCCAGCACTGGAACCTACGACCCTCAGGCAACGATTTCACATCGCGCTGTAACTCTACCATTCGCACCACGCGCTACTTTAAAGCATGTTCCGCTTATTCGCATTTACATGTTATACATACAAGTACACACTCGTTTGAAATTATGTGTATGCACATATGTATGTATGCGTGCCTAGCACTGGTCGGCACGGCAGCGTCGCATCGTCTGCGAGCAGCGCTGACGTCACACAGGCGGCGAAATTGCAGCTAAATTACATAAACTTTCTAAAGTTGTAACTTTCTTGTTAATAGACGAATTTTAATGTATGTATAACATCTAAATGCGAATAAATGCGAGGTTGTATAGTTCCATTTTTCTATACTAAGTAAGGGCAATGTTATCTGGAAAATAAAATGTGGTCCAACCACTGTTCCCTTAGCTTCCATCAGTTTGTACAGTTGAAAAATATTGTTCTTATGAGCTGGCAGGGCTTGTTCTTCATATAGATGAGTCTGCATAAACTCCAGTTGCTCTTCAAACTGCCGTGGGGATATTAACAATGGGCTTATGCTGTTATGGCGGATGTCTTTTAATACACTGACAATTTCTTTCTGTATTCGCTGTAGATTTATGCCAATCACAGTAAGTTGAGTTATGAGAGTGATGTACCATTGGAAGAGCAAATGACGTCTGGTTACATTGGCCATGTTGAGTATTCGAGATAGTTCCTTCGTTTCGTTTCAAAATGTTTACACCTGCATCTATTACTGATGTCTGATTTTTCAGTAATATCAACATGTAATTCTCGTTCGCCTTCACTTTCTCGATTATTTGAGCCATTTTTATTGCGTAACTTGAATCAAGGACTCCAAATAGGCTGCTATTTCCAATTATGTCCAATGGCGATCGTCGATTTCTGGTGGGCTTAAGAAACCCGTTTTCCATTTTGAGTTCCTCTTCGATGTGTTTGAAATGCTGATACATTGCCGAACTGGTCTGTAATTTTGAGCAAAGTTCACCAACTCTTTCTGTTGTTGCTGAGAACCTTTTCATGTCTTCCCAATATGGTGCCAGATCATAGTATGCAATAATTTTCCATTCGAAGATGGTGAAGCGACTCGTTCATATCCTTTCGAAGTATATCCCAGGTTTTGTACCAAATTGCGTAACATTTACTGTTTTATTTTTATTTTACTGTTTTGTGCCTTTTAGAGACAGTGGGAGTAGAGCTTTCTTCTAGTTGTGATGCCCGTTTTTGAGGTAAATCCGCTGTGATCTCGTCTTCTGGTAGCAGTAGGCACAGTCCGAGTACTTCTCTTTGAATGATACCTCATTGACTTTTAGCGTCAACTAGGTTATCTGGTCCATAGTATACCTTGATGATTTTACCCATGGGCCATTGCATACTTGGAACGTTATCTTTCTTGATTAGTACCAGTGTTTCTTCCTTGACATTTGGCAGAGGTAAATTCCATTTATGTAGCCGTTGCAGTCCACTTAGATATTCTGAAGACCATCGGGTCCAAAAATTATGTCGAACTTTTGACGAATGGTCCTATTGGTGACGAATTATATTTTTAGTTGGTTCACAGTGTACTTGGCTTACTAAAGGCTCTCCGATAAGAATGTCCTCTGGCGTGATTGGCACTTCCGAGATCACTGTGTTCAATTCTTCGAACGTGAGTGATTCCTTTTCCACATTTCTTTTTAAAATACCTTTTTCTGGTTTGACTGCTACTTCCCATAAGCCTCCAATATGAGGAGCACGTGGTGGAATAAAACTGAAATTTATTTTCAATTTATTGCAGCTCTCAGTGATCTCATCCTTATCCTTTCTGGATAAGATTGCTTCATTGAGTTCCTTCAACTGATTGCAACCTCCCACGGAGTTTGTTGCGTTATCACAATATATGGTGTCGATCCTTTCTCGACAAGCCAAAAAACGCTTGAGTGCACGTATAAATGCAGCTGTTTTCAAATCACGAACTAACTCTTTTAGGCGAAACAGACAAATACGGCTATATATGCCTTATGACGATTATTTCCTCTGACCATATGGTGGATCCAGAAAGGTCCGCAGTAATCTACTCCGCTGTATGAGAATGGTTTTGATGGGGTACTCTGGTTGAGGGTAGGACTCCTATCATGTTGTAAACCGAAGGGTTGGAACCTTCGGCACCGAACACAATTCCTCACAATGATCCTTGGAAGGGATGCGCCATTGAAGATCAAGTAATTTTGTTATATGTTATAATATTTTGTTGCACATTTCGTAGAATAAATATGCGCGCCTCTTCCAGTTCATGCAAGTTTAGCTGCGTCGATGCTGTTCGGTTTTTTGCGTGGCAGAAACGACGCATATATGCAATGATATGTTGAAGCTTGCTGAATGAATTGCTGTGATTCATGTTTTACAAGTCCTGTCCTATGGCAATGGATGTACTTGCAACAGTCAAATTCTGCTTCCTTTCCAAATTTGATTACAAGGTAGCCATTGGGATGATGGCCCGGATAAAAAAATGTCTCCATTGTCGTGGTAATGTTAATTCCTGAATTTTGGATATCCGATTTGCAACAAACGTGTGGAAATTGTAGGACGGAGCCTAAAGGCTAAATCCCGAACAAAACCACCTTTGAGTCACTCCAATAGTGCATTGGTGTTGCAACATCTAGATTGAGTTCAATTTTCCCTTCTTCCGCAAGCTCAGCTCCAACTCAGGCTTCGCATAGTTAGAATCGTGGAATTGTAGAAAGCTTAATGTGAGCTATCCAAATTTTGTATAACTAAATTCGTAGTTGTCAATTCGTCCTCGTCTCTTCTTTCTCTTACCACTAGAGGAACCCACTTTTAAAGCCTATTGCTACAAACATTTTAAAATAGCCATAAGCTACAAATCTAGCTATTTACTAAAGTTAAAATTGGGTGAAATAAAAGTGAACAAATATCGGAATTGGTTGTATATTTGTTAGTTTCGAAACTTTTTTGAGACAAATTTTTCAACATAATTTGGCAAAGTAACGATCACTCAAAAAGTAAATATCTCTTGCAGAGTCACTTTTAAAGTTACAAATGCCGAAAGAAGTATATAATCAACTATTTTAAATTTTGATAAACAAGATTTGACTTATAGATATGGAATACGCCGACGCCGAAAATGTTGGTTCGACCATAATGTTCCAGCAAAGTACATTAGAAATGCTAATTATAAATGCGATAGCGTTGAAAATGGTGTGTTGGTGGTCATCGATGCAATAATAACAAACTTGGAATATAAAAGTTGAATTTTTATTAAAAAAAAACAACTAATTTAATTTTAGCTTCTTTTGTCAGCTTTTTTTTAAGAAAGTTAGCCACTTTTAGCGCTCGCTTCAGCTACTTTTGCTTGAAAAGCTTCGGCAACACTGGTGGGGAAATCAGATTTGACCTAAGGTTAGTGTATGTATTAGTCTTGTCTGACTCCTTACCACTTGTGGGGGAAATCACGTATCTGAATAGTCGGGATCACTCAAATGTTCACTTATCAGTGAGTTTTCCATAGGGTTTCTCAAATACCGAGCAAAATACCTGTCCGTCTGTATGTCTGTCCGATATCCGATGCTAACAATCTCTTACACTACAAGAGCTAGAGCCACCAAATTTGGAATGAAAGTCCGTCTATAGTTCTGGTTGAAGTTTATTTTATTTTTTTGCTGCCCCGCCTCAACCCTCCCTCCGCAAATTGTAAAAAACTATTTTCATTTACACTACAACTTCGAAACTGTCAGAGGTTCATACCGGTGTAAGGTACCACTAACTATCCTTACCAAGTTTCATCAAGATCGAAACAACTATAGCCTATAACTTCCATCGGAACAAATCGATCAAAAACAGAAAATTTATATGAAGACATGTAGTATTTGTAAAGCGATTCGCAACCAAACCTGCAAAAATGTGTGTATAATTAAAAAAAAAAAAATTTGGTCCAAACCGGACAACTACAACATATAACAAGTAAGAAAGGCTACAGTCGATCAAGCCGACTGTAAAAGACCCCCGTACTCCCATAATAATGCGCATTTGTATTTAATTTGAGTTAAAATTTTATAACCAGTAAATTTAAAAATTAAAATTTATATGTATATTTTGAATTATTATTTCAAAATAATTAAATTAGCAATACTCATTGCCAGCACTCGAACCTACG
>JAECXC010000322.1:0-22120 GCA_018152125.1 Drosophila dunni
CCTAGACGATTTTTTTTACCTTATTTTGGAATCACCACATTTAGAGCATTAATCTTGATTTCGACAATTTAAAATTTTTTTTCAACTTTTTTTATTTTTTCATTTTTTAGGCGTATCCTAGACGATTTTAGACCTTATTTTGGAATCACCACATTTAGAGCATTAATCTTGATTTTCTCTGTGAAAACTCAACCGGTTTTTAATTGGAATACCATTTATATTGACTCTACTTCAAAATAATTATGATTTCGACAATTTAAAATTTTTTTCAACTTTTTTTTATTTTTTCATTTTTAGGCGTTTCTAGTCGTCCTAGACGATTTTAGACCTTATTTTGGAATCACCACATTTAGAGCATTAATCTTGATTTTCTCTGTGAAAATTCAACAGGTTTTTTTTGAAATACCATTTTTATTGATTTTTTCATTATTTAAATTTTTAGTTTTGCTTTTTTATTTTTAGGCGTTTCTAGTCGTCCTAGACGATTTTAGACCTTATTTTGGAATCACCACATTTAGAGCATTAATCTTGATTTTCTCTGTGAAAACTCAACCGTTTTTAATTGGAATACCATTTATATTGACTCTACTTCAAAATAATTATGATTTCGACAATTTAAAATTTTTTTTCAACTTTTTTTATTTTTTCATTTTTAGGCGTTTCTAGTCGTCCTAGACGATTTTAGACCTTATTTTGGAATCACCACATTTAGAGCATTAATCTTGATTTTTTCTGTGAAAACTCAACCATTTTTTAATTGATGAATACCATTTATATTGACTCTTATTTCAAAATAATTATGATTTCGACAATTTAAAATTTTTTTTCAACTTTTTTTATTTTATTTTTAGGCGTTTCTAGTCGTCCTAGACGATTTTAGACCTTATTTTGGAATCACCACATTTAGAGCATTAATCTTGATTTTCTCTGTGAAAACTCAACCGGTTTTTAATTGGAATACCATTTATATTGACTTTACTTCAAAATAATTATGATTTCGACAATTTAAAATTTTTTTTCAACTTTTTTATTTTTTCATTTTTAGGCGTTTCTAGTCGTCCTAGACGATTTTAGACCTTATTTTGGAATCACCACATTTAGAGCATTAATCTTGATTTTCTCTGTGAAAACTCAACCGGTTTTTAATTGGAAATACCATTTATATTGACTCTACTTCAAAATAATTATGATTTCGACAATTTAAAATTTTTTTTTCAACTTTTTTTTTTTTTTCATTTTTAGGCGTTTCTAGTCGTCCTAGACGATTTTAGACCTTATTTTGGAATCACCACATTTAGAGCATTAATCTTGATTTTCTCTGTGAAAACTCAACCGGTTTTTAATTGGAATACCATTTATATTGACTCTACTTCAAAATAATTATGATTTCGACAATTTAAAATTTTTTTTCAACTTTTTTTTATTTTTTCATTTTTAGGCGTTTCTAGTCGTCCTAGACGATTTTAGACCTTATTTTGGAATCACCACATTTAGAGCATTAATCTTGATTTTCTCTGTGAAAACTCAACCGGTTTTTAATTGAAATACCATTTATATTGACTCTACTTCAAAATAATTATGATTTCGACAATTTAAAATTTTTTTTCAACTTTTTTTTTTTATTTTTTCATTTTTAGGCGTTTCTAGTCGTCCTAGACGATTTTAGACCTTATTTTGGAATCACCACATTTAGAGCATTAATCTTGATTTTCTCTGTGAAAACTCAACCGGTTTTTAATTGGAATACCATTTATATTGACTCTACTTCAAAATAATTATGATTTCGACAATTTATAATTTTTTTTCAACTTTTTTTATTTTTTCATTTTTTAGGCGTTTCTAGTCGTCCTAGACGATTTTAGACCTTATTTTGGAATCACCACATTTAGAGCATTAGTCTTGATTTTCTCTGTGAAAACTCAACCGGTTTTTAATTGGAATACCATTTATATTGACTCTACTTCAAAATAATTATGATTTGGACAATTTAAAATTTTTTTTCAACTTTTTTTATTTTTTCATTTTTAGGCGTTTCTAGTCGTCCTAGACGATTTTAGACCTTATTTTGGAATCACCACATTTAGAGCATTAATCTTGATTTTCTCTGTGAAAACTCAACCGTTTTTAATTGGAATACCATTTATATTGACTCTACTTCAAAATAATTATGATTTGGACAATTTATAATTTTTTTCAACTTTTTTTTTTTTCATTTTTAGGCGTTTCTAGTCGTCTTAGACGATTTTGGACCTTATTTTGGAATCACCACATAAGTTAGAGCATTAATCTTGATTTTCTCTGTGAAAACTCAACCGGGTTTTTAGTTGAAAAACATTTATATTGACTCTACTTCAAAATAATTATGATTTCGACAATTTAAAATTTTTTTGACTTTTTTATTTTTTCATTTTTAGGCGTTTCTAGTCGTCCTAGACGATTTTAGACCTTATTTTGGAATCACCACATTTAGAGCATTAATCTTGATTTTCTCTGTGAAAACTCAACCGGTTTTTAATTGGAAAATATTTATATTGTCTCTACTTCAAAATAAATTATGATTTGGACAATTTATAATTTTTTTTCAACTTTTTTTTATTTGTTCATTTTTAGGCGTTTCTAGGCGTCCTAGACGATTTTTACTTATTGAATCACCAATTTGGCATCCATAATCTTGACCACTATATATAATTTTTTTTTTTTTCATATAGGTCCCATAGGAACAATCGG
Organism: Drosophila dunni; assembly: GCA_018152125.1. Lineage (NCBI taxonomy): Eukaryota > Metazoa > Arthropoda > Insecta > Diptera > Drosophilidae > Drosophila > Drosophila dunni. The sequence goes on from JAECXC010000322.1 coordinate 2,728, forward strand.
TTGAAAATGCTTAGTATGAACATTTTCGGTGTCTATTGACCGATTTCAACGAAATTCACGCAGAATGTATTTCTCATTGTCCCCCATCTGTTGATCAAATTTCATCCAAATCGGACCACTATATCATATAGCTTCCATAGGAACAATCGGTTGAAAATGCTTAGTATGAACATTTTCGGTGCCTATTGACCGATTTCAACGAAATTCACACAGAATGTATTTCTCATTGTCTCCCATCTGTTAACCAAATTTCATCCAAATCGGACTTCTATATCATATAGCTTCCATAGGAACAATCGGTTGAAAATGCTTAGTACGAACATTTTCGGTGTCTATTGACCGATTTCAACGAAATTCACACAGAATGTATTTCTCATTGTCCCCCATCTGTTGACCAAATTTCATCCAAATCGGACTACTATATCATATAGCTTCCATAGGAACAATCGGTTCAAATGCTTAGTATGAACATTTTCGGTGTCTATTGACCGATTTCAACGAAATTCATGCAGAATGTATTTCTCATTGTCCCCCATCTGTTGACCAAATTTCAAATCGGACTACCATATCATATAACTAGCATAGAAATAATTGGTTAAAAAAATCAAATTAATGCAATATTCATGACTGCAAGGGTATTTAATCTTCGGCGAGCCGAAGATAACCGTTTTTTCTTGTTTTTTTTTTTTTTCATTTTTAGGCGTTTTTAGTCGTCCTAGACGATTTTGGACCTTATTTTGGAATCACCAAATTAAGAGCATTAATCTTGATTTTCTCTGTTAAAACTCAACCGGTTTTTAATTGGAATACCATTTATATTGACTCTACTTCAAAATAATTATGATTTCGACAATTTAAAATTTTTTTTCAACTTTTTTTTATTTTTTCATTTTTAGGCGTTTCTAGGCGTCCTAGACGATTTTGGACCTTATTTTGGAATCACCACATTTAGAGCATTAATCTTGATTTTCTCTGTGAAAACTCAACCATTTTTGATTGAAATACCATTTATATTGACTCTACTTCAAAATAATTATGATTTAGACAATTTAAAATTTTTTTCACCTTTTTTTTGTTTTTTCATTTTTAGGCGTTTCTAGGCGTCCTAGACGATTTTGGACCTTAATTTGGAATCACCATATTAAGAGCATTAATCTTGATTTTCTCTGTGAAAACTCAACCGGTTTTTAATTGAAATACCATTTATAGACTCTACTTCAAAATAATTATGATTTCGACAATTTAAAATTTTTTTTCAACTTTTTTTTTTTTTTTCATTTTTCGGCGTTTCTAGTCGTCCCAGACGATTTAAGACCTTATTTTGGAATCACCACATTAAGAGCATTAATCTTGATTATCTCTGTGAAAACTAAACCGGTTTTTAATTGGAATACCATTTATATTGACTTTACTTCAAAATAATTATGATTTCGACAATTTAAAATTTTTTTTCTACTTTTTTTATTTTTTCATTTTTAGGCGTTTCTAGTCGTCCCAGACGATTTTAGACCTTATTTTGGAATCACCACATTTAGAGCATTAATCTTGATTTTCTCTGTGTAAACTCAACCATTTTTAATTGAAATACCATTTATATTGACTCTACTTCAAAATAATTATGATTTCGACAATTTAAAATTTTTTTCACCTTTTTTTTTTTTTCATTTTTAGGCGTTTTAAGGCGTCCTAGACGATTTTGGACCTTACTTTGGAATCACCACATTTAGAGCATTAATCTTGATTTCGACAATTTAAAATTTTTTTTTTATTCTTTTTTATTTTTTCATTTTTAGGCATTTCTAGTCGTCCTAGACGATTTTAGACCTTATTTTGGAATCACCACATTTAGAGCATTAATCCTGATTTTCTCTGTGAAAACTCAACCGGTTTTTAATTGGAATACCATTTATATTGACTCTACTTCAAAATAATTATGATTTGGACAATTTATAATTCTTTTTCAACTTTTTTTATTTTTCATTTTTAGGCGTTTCTAGTCGTCCTAGACGATTTTAGACCTTATTTTGGAATCACCTCATTTAGAGCATTAATCTTGATTTCGACAATTTAAAATTTTTTTTCAACTTTTTTATTATTTCATTTTTAGGCGTTTCTAGTCGTCCTAGACGATTTTAGACCTTATTTTGGAATCACCACATTTAGAGCATTAATCTTGATTTTTCTCTGTGAAACCACAACCGGTTTTTAATTGGAATACCATTTATATTGACTCTACTTCAAAATAATTATGATTTGGACAATTTATAATTTTTTTTCAAGTTTTTTTATTTTTTCATTTTTAGGCGTTTCTAGTCGTCCTAGACGATTTCAGACCTTATTTTGGAATCACTACATTAAGAGCATTAGTCTTGATTATCTCTGTGGAAACTCAACCGGTTTTTAATTGGAATACCATTTATATTGACTATACTTCAAAATAATTATGATTTCGACAATTTAAAATTTTTTTTTTTTTTTTTTTTATTTTGTCATTATTAGGCGTTTCTAGTCGTCCTAGACGATTTTAGACCTTATTTTGGAATCACCACATTTAGAGCATTAATCTTGATTTTCTCTGTGAAAACTCAACCATTTTAAATTGAAATACCATTTATATTGACTCGACTTCAAAATAATTATGATTTCGACAATTTAAAATTTTTTTCACTTTTTTTTGTTTTTTATTTTTAGGCGTATCTAGTCGTCTTAGACGATTTTGGACCTTATTTGGAATCACCACATAAGGAGCATTAAACTTGATTTTCTCTGTGAAAACTCAACCGGGTTTTAATTGGAATACCATTTATATTGACTCTACTTCAAAAAAATTATGATTTGGAAAATTTATAATTTTTTTTTAACTTTTTTTATTTTTTCATTTTTAGGCGTTTCTAGTCGTCCTAGACGATTTTAGACATTATTTTGGAATCACCACATTTAGAGCATAAGTCTTGATTTTCTCTGTGAAAACTCAACCGGTTTTTAATTGGAATAATATTTATATTGTCTCTACTTCAAAATAATTATGATTTGGACAATTTATAATTTTTTTTTCAACTTTTTTTATTTGTTCATTTTTAGGCGTTTCTAGGCGTCCTAGACGATTTTTTACCTTATTTTGGAATCACCACATTTAGAGCATTAATCTTGACTCTACTTCAAAATAATTATGATTTGGACAATTTCTAATTTTTGTTCAACTTTTTTTTATTTTTTTTCATTTTTAGGCGTTTCTAGTCGTCCTAGACGATTTTGGACCTTATTTTGGAATCACCACATTTAGAGCATTAATCTTGATTTTCTCTGTGAAAACTCAACCATTTTTAATTGAAATACCATTTATATTGACTCTACTTCAAAATAATTATGATTTCGACAATTTAAAATTTTTTTCACCTTTTTTTTTGTTTTTTCATTTTTAGGCGTTTCTAGGCGTCCTAGACGATTTTGGACCTTAATTTGGAATCACCATATTTAGAGCATTAATCTTGATTTTCTCTGTGAAAACTCAACCGGTTTTTATTTGAAATACCATTTATATTGACTCTACTTCAAAATAATTATGATTTGGACAATTTATAATTTTTTTTCAACTTTTTTTATTTTTTAATTTTTAGGCGTTTCTAGTCGTCCTAGACGATTTTAGACCTTATTTTGGAATCACCACATTAAGAGCATTAATCTAAATTATCTCTGTGAAAACTCAACCGGTTTTTAATTGGAATACCATTTATATTGACTCTACTTCAAAATAATTATGATTTCGACAATTTAAAATTTTTTTTCAACTTTCTTTATTTTTATGCGTTTCAAGGCGTCCTAGACGATTTTTTACCTTATTTTGGAATCACCACATTTAGAGCATTAATCTTGATTTTCTCTGTGAAAACTCAACCATTTTTAATTGAAATACCATTTATATTGACTCTACTTCAAAATAATTATGATTTGGACAATTTATAATTTTTTTTCAACTTTTTTTATTTTTTCATTTTTAGGCGTTTCTAGTCGTCCTAGACGATTTTAGACCTTATTTTGGAATCACCACATTTAGAGCATTAATCTTGATTTTCTCTGTGAAAACTCAACCGGTTTTTAATTGGAATACCATTTATATTGACTCTACTTCAAAATAATTATGATTTGGACAATTTATAATTTTTTTTCAACTTTTTTTTATTTTTTTCATTTTTAGGCGTTTCTAGTCGTCCTAGACGATTTTAGACCTTATTTTGGAATCACCACATTTAGAGCATTAATCTTGATTTTCTCTGTGAAAACTCAACCGGTTTTTAATTGGAATACCATTTATATTGACTCTACTTCAAAATAATTATGATTTCGACAATTTAAAATTTTTTTTTCAACTTTTTTTATTTTTTTCATTTTTAGGCGTTTCTAGTCGTCCTAGACGATTTTAGACCTTATTTTGGAATCACCACATTTAGAGCATAATCTTGATTTCGACAATTTAAAATTTTTTACTTTTTTTTTTTTTTATTTTTAGGCGTTTCTAGTTGACATTTTGGACCTTATTTTGGAATCACCATTTAGAGCATTAATCTTGATTTTCTCTGTGAAAACTCAACCGGTTTTTAATTGGAATACCATTTATATTGACTCTACTTCAAAATAATTATGATTTCGACAATTTATAAAATTTTTTTTTAATTTTTTCATTTTTATGGCGTTTCTAGTCGTCTAGACGATTTTGGACCTTATTTTGCATATTTGTGAATACGTTTTTAATTGGAAATACCATTTATATTGACTCTACTTCAAAATAATTATGATTTCGACAATTTAAAATTTTTTTTCAACTTTTTTTTATTTTTTCATTTTTAGGCGTTTCTAGTCGTCCTAGACGATTTTAGACCTTATTTTGGAATCACCACATTTAGAGCATTAATCTTGATTTTCTCTGTGAAAACTCAACCGGTTTTTAATTGGAATACCATTTATATTGACTCTACTTCAAAATAATTATGATTTCGACAATTTAAAAATTTTTTTCAACTTTTTTTTATTTTTTTCATTTTTAGGCGTTTCTAGTCGTCCTAGACGATTTTAGACCTTATTTTGGAATCACCACATTTAGAGCATTAATCTTGATTTTCTTTGAAATTTCAACGGTTTAATTAATTGAAATACCATTTATATTGACTCTACTTCAAAATAATAATGATTTGGACAATTTAAAATTTTTTTTCAACTTATTTTTTTTTTTCATTTTTAGGCGTTTCTAGTCGTCCTAGACGATTTTAGACCTTATTTTGGAATCACCACATTTAGAGCATAAATCTTGATTTCGACAATTTAAAATTTTTTTCAACTTTTTTTTATTTTTTTCATTTTTAGGCGTTTCTAGTCGTCCTAGACGATTTTGGACCTTATTTTGGAATCACCACATTTAGAGCATTAATCTTGATTTTCTCTGTGTGAAAACTCAACCGTTTTTTAATTGAAATACCATTTATATTGACTCTACTTCAAAATAATTATGATTTCGACAATTTAAAATTTTTTTTCAACTTTTTTTATTTTTTCATTTTTAGGCGTTTCTAGTCGTCCTAGACGATTTTGGACCTTATTTTGGAATCACCACATTTAGAGCATTAATCTTGATTTTCCTGTGAAAACTCAACCGGTTTTTAATTGGAATACCATTTATATTGACTCTACTTCATAATAATTATGATTTGGACAATTTAAAATTTTTTTTTAACTTTTTTTATTTTTTCATTTTTAGGCGTTTCTAGTCGTCCTAGACGATTTTAGACCTTATTTTGGAATCACCACATTTAGAGCATTAATCTTGATTTTTTCTCTGTGAAAACTCACTACCGGTTTTTAATTGATATACCATTTACATTGACTCTACTTCATAATAATTATGATTTCGACAATTTAAAAATTTTTTTCAACTTTTTTTATTTTATTTTTCATTTTTAGACGTTTCTAGTCGTCCTAGACGATTTTGGACCTTATTTTGGAATCACCAAAAAATTTTGTTTTTAATTGGAATACCATTTATATTGACTCTACTTCAAAATAATAATGATTTGGACAATTTATATAAAATTTTTTTTAACTTATTTTATTTTTTTCATTTTTAGGCGTTCTAGTCATCCTTGACGATTTTAGACCTTATTTTGGAATCACCACATTTAGAGCATAAATCGTGATTTCGACAATTTAAAATTTTTTTCATTTATTTTTTTTATTTTTTTTCATTTTTAGGCGTTTCTAGTCGTCCTAGACGATTTTGGACCTTATTTTGGAATGACCACATTTAAAGCATTAATCTTGATTATCTTTGTGAAAACTCAACCGATTTTTAATTGAAATACCATTTATATTGACTCTACTTCATAATAATTATGATTTCGACAATTTAAAATTTTTTTTCAACTTTTTTTATTTTTTCATTTTTAGGCGTTTCTAGTCGTTCTAGACGATTTTGGACCTTATTTTGGAATCACCAGTTTTTAATTGGAATACCATTTATATTCACTCTACTTCATAATAATTATGATTTGGACAATTTATAATTTTTTTTTAACTTTTTTTATTATTTCATTTTTAGGCGTTTCTAGTCGTCCTAGACGATTTTAGACCTTATTTTGGAATCACCACATTTAGAGCATTAATCTTGATTTTCTCTGTGAAAACTCAACCGGTTTTTAATTGATATACCATTTACATTGACTCTACTTCATAATAATTATGATTTCGACAATTTAAAATTTTTTTTCAACTTTTTTTATTTTTTCATTTTTAGGCGTTTCTAGTCGTTCTAGACGATTTTGGACCTTATTTTGGAATCACCAGTTTTTAATTGGAATACCATTTATATTGACTCTACTTCAAAATAATAATGATTTGGACAATTTATAATATTTTTTTAACTTATTTTATTTTTTCATTTTTAGGCGTTTCTAGTCATCCTAGACGATTTTAGACCTTATTTTGGAATCACCACATTTAGAGCATAAATCGTGATTTCGACAATTTAAAATTTTTTTTCAACTTTTTTTTATTTTTTTTCATTTTTAGGCGTTTCTAGTCGTCCTAGACGATTTTAGACCTTATTTTGGAATCACCACATTTAGAGCATTAATCTTGATTTTCTCTGTGAAAACTCAACCGGTTTTTAATTGAAATACCATTTATATTGACTCTACTTCAAAATAATTATGATTTCGACAATTTAAAATTTTTTTTCGCCTTTTTTTGTTTTTTCATTTTTAGGCGTTTCTAGTCGTCCTAGACGATTTTGGACCTTATTTTGGAATCACCACATAAAGAGCATTAATCTTGATTTTCTCTGTGAAAACTCAACCGGTTTTTAATTGAAATACCATTTATATTGACTCTACTTCAAAATAATTATGATTTCGACAATTTAAAATTTTTTTTCAACTTTTTTTATTTTTTCATTTTTAGGCGTTTCTAGTCGTCCTAGACGATTTTAGACCTTATTTTGGAATCACCACATTTAGAGCATTAATCTTGATTTTCTCTGTGAAAACTCAACCGGTTTTTAATTGGAATACCATTTATATTGACTCTACTTCAAAATAATTATGATTTGGACAATTTATAATTTTTTTTTAACTTTTTTTATTTTTTTCATTTTTAGGCGTTTCTAGTCATCCTAGACCATTTTAGACCTTATTTTGGAATCACCACATTTAGAGCATAAATCTTGATTTTCTCTGTGAAAACTCAATTTTTATTATTTTTGTTTTAAAATTTTTTTCAACTTTTTTTATTTTTTTCATTTTTGGCGTTTCTAGTCGTCCTAGACGATTTTGCCTTATTTTGGAATCACCACATTTAGAGCATTAATCTTGATTTTCTCTGTGAAAACTCAACCGGTTTTTAATTGAAATACCATTTATATTGACTCTACTTCAAAATAATTATGATTTCGACAATTTAAAATTTTTTTCAACTTTTTTTATTTTTTCATTTTTAGGCGTTTCTAGTCGTCCTAGACGATTTTGGACCTTATTTTGGAATCACCACATTAAGAGCATTAATCTTGATTTTCTCTGTGAAAACTCAACCGGTTTTTAATTGAAATACCATTTATATTGACTCTACTTCAAAATAATTATGATTTCGACAATTTATAATTTTTTTTCAACTTTTTTTTTTTTTTCATTTTTAGGCGTTTCTAGTCGTCCTAGACGATTTTGGACCTTATTTTGGAATCACCACATTTAGAGCATTAATCTTGATTTTCTCTGTGAAAACTCAACCGATTTTTAATTGAAATACCAATTTATATTGACTCTACTTCAAAATAATTATGATTTCGACAATTTAAAATTTTTTTTCAACTTTTTTTATTTTTTTCATTTTTTGGCGTTTCTAGTCGTCCTAGACGATTTTGGACCTTATTTTGGAATCACCACATTAAGAGCATTAATCTTGATTTTCTCTGTGAAAACTCAACCGATTTTTAATTGAAATACCATTTATATTGACTCTACTTCAAAATAATTATGATTTCGACAATTTAATAATTTTTTTTCAACTTTTTTTATTTTTTCATTTTTTGGCGTTTCTAGTCGTCCTAGACGATTTTGGACCTTATTTTGGAATCACCACATTTAGAGCATTAATCTTGATTTTCTCTGTGAAAACTCAACCGATTTTTAATTGAAATACCATTTATATTGACTCTACTTCAAAATAATTATGATTTCGACAATTTAAAATTTTTTTTCAACTTTTTTTATTTTTTCTTTTTTTGGCGTTTCTAGTCGTCCTAGACGATTTTGGACCTTATTTTGGAATCACCACATTTAGAGCATTAATCTTGATTTTCTCTGTGAAAACTCAACCGATTTTTAATTGAAATACCATTTATATTGACTCTACTTCAAAATAATTATGATTTCGACAATTTAAAATTTTTTTTCAACTTTTTTTATTTTTTCATTTTTTGGCGTTTCTAGTCGTCCTAGACGATTTTGGACCTTATTTTGGAATCACCACATTAAGAGCATTAATCTTGATTTTCTCTGTGAAAACTCAACCGATTTTTAATTGAAATACCATTTATATTGACTCTACTTCAAAATAATTATGATTTCGACAATTTAAAATTTTTTTTCAACTTTTTTTATTTTTTCATTTTTTGGCGTTTCTAGTCGTCCTAGACGATTTTGGACCTTATTTTGGAATCACCACATTAAGAGCATTAATCTTGATTTTCTCTGTGAAAACTCAACCGATTTTTAATTGAAATACCATTTATATTGACTCTACTTCAAAATAATTATGATTTCGACAATTTAAAATTTTTTTTCAACTTTTTTTTTTTTTCATTTTTTGGCGTTTCTAGTCGTCCTAGACGATTTTGGACCTTATTTTGGAATCACCACATTTAGAGCATTAATCTTTGATTTTCTCTGTGAAAACTCAACCGATTTTTAATTGAAATACCATTTATATTGACTCTACTTCAAAATAATTATGATTTCGACAATTTAAAATTTTTTTTCAACCTTTTTTATTTTTTTCATTTTTTGGCGTTTCTAGTCGTCCTAGACGATTTTGGACCTTATTTTGGAATCACCACATTTAGAGCATTAATCTTGATTTTCTCTGTGAAAACTCAACCGATTTTTAATTGAAATACCATTTATATTGACTCTACTTCAAAATAATTATGATTTCGACAATTTAAAATTTTTTTTTTTTTTTTTTTTTTTTTCATTTTTTGGCGTTTCTAGTCGTCCTAGACGATTTTGGACCTTATTTTGGAATCACCACATTTAGAGCATTAATCTTGATTTTCTCTGTGAAAACTCAACCGATTTTTAATTGAAATACCATTTATATTGACTCTACTTCAAAATAATTATGATTTCGACAATTTATAATTTTTTTTTACTTTTTTTATTTTTTCATTTTTTGGCGTTTCTAGTCGTCCTAGACGATTTTGGACCTTATTTTGGAATCACCACATTTAGAGCATTAATCTTGATTTTCTCTGTGAAAACTCAACCGATTTTTAATTGAAATACCATTTATATTGACTCTACTTCAAAATAATTATGATTTCGACAATTTATAATTTTTTTTCAACTTTTTTTTTTATTTTTTCATTTTTTGGCGTTTCTAGTCGTCCTAGACGATTTTGGACCTTATTTTGGAATCACCACATTTAGAGCATTAATCTTGATTTTCTCTGTGAAAACTCAACCGATTTTTAATTGAAATACCATTTATATTGTCTCTTTTATGATTTGCTTTTAATTTTTTTTTTTTTTTTTTTTTTTTGTTTTGTGTTGCTTTTGCCTTTTTTGATCACTACTTCAAAGCATTAATTATTTTTGATTTCGACAATTTAAAATTTTTTTTTCAACTTTTTTATTATTTTTTCATTTTTTGGCGTTTCTAGTCGTCCTAGACGATTTTGGACCTTATTTTGGAATCACCACATTTAGAGCATTAATCTTGATTTTCTCTGTGAAAACTCAACCGATTTTTAATTGAAATACCATTTATATTGACTCTACTTCAAAATAATTATGATTTCGACAATTTAAATTTTTTTTCAACTTTTTTTATTTTTTTCATTTTTTGGCGTTTCTAGTCGTCCTAGACGATTTTGGACCTTATTTTGGAATCACCACATTAAGAGCATTAATCTTGATTTTCTCTGTGAAAACTCAACCGATTTTTAATTGAAATACCATTTATATTGACTCTACTTCAAAATAATTATGATTTCGACAATTTAAATTTTTTTTCAACTTTTTTTATTTTTTTCATTTTTTGGCGTTTCTAGTCGTCCTAGACGATTTTGGACCTTATTTTGGAATCACCACATTAAGAGCATTAATCTTGATTTTCTCTGTGAAAACTCAACCGATTTTTAATTGAAATACCATTTATATTGACTCTACTTCAAAATAATTATGATTTCGACAATTTAATTTTTTTTTCAACTTTTTTTATTTTTTTCATTTTTTGGCGTTTCTAGTCGTCCTAGACGATTTTGGACCTTATTTTGGAATCACCACATTAAGAGCATTAATCTTGATTTTCTCTGTGAAAACTCAACCGATTTTTAATTGAAATACCATTTATATTGACTCTACTTCAAAATAATTATGATTTCGACAATTTAAATTTTTTTTCAACTTTTTTTATTTTTTCATTTTTTGGCGTTTCTAGTCGTCCTAGACGATTTTGGACCTTATTTTGGAATCACCACATTTAGAGCATTAATCTTGATTTTCTCTGTGAAAACTCAACCGATTTTTAATTGAAATACCATTTATATTGACTCTACTTCAAAATAATTATGATTTCGACAATTTATAATTTTTTTTCAACTTTTTTTATTTTTTTCATTTTTTGGCGTTTCTAGTCGTCCTAGACGATTTTGGACCTTATTTTGGAATCACCACATTTAGAGCATTAATCTTGATTTTCTCTGTAAAAACAAAAAAAATTTTTTTTTAAAAAAAAAATAATAAAAAAAAAATTAAAAAAAAAAAAATGATTTCGACAATTTAAAATTTTTTTTCAACTTTTTTATTTTTTCATTTTTTGGCGTTTCTAGTCGTCCTAGACGATTTTGGACCTTATTTTGGAATCACCACATTAAGAGCATTAATCTTGATTTTCTCTGTGAAAACTCAACCGAGTTTTAATTGAAATACCATTTATATTGACTCTACTTCAAAATAATTATGATTTCGACAATTTAAAATTTTTTTTTCAACATTTTTTATTTTTCATTTTTTGGCGTTTCTAGTCGTCCTAGACGATTTTGGACCTTATTTTGGAATCACCACATTAAGAGCATTAATCTTGATTTTCTCTGTGAAAACTCAACCGATTTTTAATTGAAATACCATTTATATTGACTCTACTTCAAAATAATTATGATTTCGACAATTTATAATTTTTTTTCAACCTTTTTTATTTTTTTCATTTTTTGGCGTTTCTAGTCGTCCTAGACGATTTTGGACCTTATTTTGGAATCACCACATTTAGAGCATTAATCTTGATTTTCTCTGTGAAAACTCAACCGATTTTTAATTGAAATACCATTTATATTGACTCTACTTCAAAATAATTATGATTTCATTTTTTGTTTCGACAATTTAAAATTTTTTTTCAACTTTTTTTTTTTTTCATTTTTTGGCGTTTCTAGTCGTCCTAGACGATTTTGGACCTTATTTTGGAATCACCACATTAAGAGAGAGCATTAATCTTGATTTTCTCTGTGAAAACTCAACCGATTTTTAATTGAAATACCATTTATATTGACTCTACTTCAAAATAATTATGATTTCGACAATTTAAAATTTTTTTTCAACCTTTTTTTTTTTTTTTGGCGTTTTTAGTGTCCTAGATTTTTCCTGGACTTTTTGGACCTTATTTTTGGAATCACCACATTAAGTAGAGCATTAATCTTGATTTTCTCTGTGAAAACTCAACCGATTTTTAATTGAAATACCATTTATATTGACTCTACTTCAAAATAATTATGATTTCGACAATTTAAATTTTTTTTCAACTTTTTTTATTTTTTCATTTTTTGGCGTTTCTAGTCGTCCTAGACGATTTTGGACCTTATTTTGGAATCACCACATTAAGAGCATTAATCTTGATTTTTTTTGTGAAAACTCAACCGATTTTTAATTGAAATACCATTTATATTGACTCTACTTCAAAATAATTATGATTTCGACAATTTAAAATTTTTTTCAACTTTTTTTTTTTTTCATTTTTTTTCTGTTTTTCGTCCTAGACGATTTTGGACCTTATTTTGGAATCACCACATTAAGAGCATTAATCTTGATTTTCTCTGTGAAAACTCAACCGATTTTTAATTGAAATACCATTTATATTGACTCTACTTCAAAATAATTATGATTTCGACAATTTATAAATTTTTTTTCAACTTTTTTTATTTTTTTCATTTTTTGGCGTTTCTAGTCGTCCTAGACGATTTTGGACCTTATTTTGGAATCACCACATTAAGAGCATTAATCTTGATTTTCTCTGTGAAAACTCAACCGATTTTTAATTGAAATACCATTTATATTGACTCTTACTTCAATAATTTATTTCAAAATTTTGTTTCGACAATTTAAATTTTTTTTCAACTTTTTTTATTTTTTCATTTTTTGGCGTTTCTAGTCGTCCTAGACGATTTTGGACCTTATTTTGGAATCACCACATTAAGAGCATTAATCTTGATTTTCTCTGTGAAAACTCAACCGATTTTTAATTGAAATACCATTTATATTGACTCTACTTCAAAATAATTATGATTTCGACAATTTAAAAATTTTTTTTCAACCTTTTTTTATTTTTTTCATTTTTTGGCGTTTCTAGTCGTCCTAGACGATTTTGGACCTTATTTTGGAATCACCACATTTAGAGCATTAATCTTGATTTTCTCTGTGAAAACTCAACCGATTTTTAATTGAAATACCATTTATATTGACTCTACTTCAAAATAATTATGATTTCGACAATTTATAATTTTTTTTCAACTTTTTTTATTTTTTCATTTTTTGGCGTTTCTAGTCGTCCTAGACGATTTTGGACCTTATTTTGGAATCACCACATTTAGAGCATTAATCTTGATTTTCTCTGTGAAAACTCAACCGATTTTTAATTGAAATACCATTTATATTGACTCTACTTCAAAATAATTATGATTTCGACAATTTAAATTTTTTTTCAACTTTTTTTATTTTTTCATTTTTTGGCGTTTCTAGTCGTCCTAGACGATTTTGGACCTTATTTTGGAATCACCACATTAAGAGCATTAATCTTGATTTTCTCTGTGAAAACTCAACCGATTTTTAATTGAAATACCATTTATATTGACTCTACTTCAAAATAATTATGATTTCGACAATTTAAATTATTTTTTTTCAACTTTTTTTATTTTTTTCATTTTTTGGCGTTTCTAGTCGTCCTAGACGATTTTGGACCTTATTTTGGAATCACCACATTTAGAGCATTAATCTTGATTTTCTCTGTGAAAACTCAACCGATTTTTAATTGAAATACCATTTATATTGACTCTACTTCAAAATAATTATGATTTCGACAATTTATAATTTTTTTTCAACTTTTTTTATTTTTTTCATTTTTTGGCGTTTCTAGTCGTCCTAGACGATTTTGGACCTTATTTTGGAATCACCACATTTAGAGCATTAATCTTGATTTTCTCTGTGAAAACTCAACCGATTTTTAATTGAAATACCATTTATATTGACTCTACTTCAAAATAATTATGATTTCGACAATTTAAATTTTTTTTTCAACTTTTTTTATTTTTTCATTTTTTATGTTTCTAGTCGTCCTAGACGATTTTGGACCTTATTTTGGAATCACCACATTAAGAGCATTAATCTTGATTTTCTCTGTGAAAACTCAACCGATTTTTAATTGAAATACCATTTATATTGACTCTACTTCAAAATAATTATGATTTCGACAATTTATAATTTTTTTTCAACTTTTTTTATTTTTTCATTTTTTGGCGTTTCTAGTCGTCCTAGACGATTTTGGACCTTATTTTGGAATCACCACATTTAGAGCATTAATCTTGATTTTCTCTGTGAAAACTCAACCGATTTTTAATTGAAATACCATTTATATTGACTCTACTTCAAAATAATTATGATTTCGACAATTTAAATTTTTTTTCAACTTTTTTTATTTTTTCATTTTTTGGCGTTTCTAGTCGTCCTAGACGATTTTGGACCTTATTTTGGAATCACCACATTTAGAGCATTAATCTTGATTTTCTCTGTGAAAACTCAACCGATTTTTAATTGAAATACCATTTATATTGACTCTACTTCAAAATAATTATGATTTCGACAATTTAAATTTTTTTTCAACTTTTTTTATTTTTTCATTTTTTGGCGTTTCTAGTCGTCCTAGACGATTTTGGACCTTATTTTGGAATCACCACATTTAGAGCATTAATCTTGATTTTCTCTGTGAAAACTCAACCGATTTTTAATTGAAATACCATTTATATTGACTCTACTTCAAAATAATTATGATTTCGACAATTTAAAATTTTTTTTCAACTTTTTTTATTTTTTTCATTTTTATGGCGTTTCTAGTCGTCCTAGACGATTTTGGACCTTATTTTGGAATCACCACATTAAGAGCATTAATCTTGATTTTCTCTGTGAAAACTCAACCGATTTTTAATTGAAATACCATTTATATTGACTCTACTTCAAAATAATTATGATTTCGACAATTTAAATTTTTTTTTTCAACTTTTTTTTTTTTTCATTTTTTGGCGTTTCTAGTCGTCCTAGACGATTTTGGACCTTATTTTGGAATCACCACATTTAGAGCATTAATCTTGATTTTCTCTGTGAAAACTCAACCGATTTTTAATTGAAATACCATTTATATTGACTCTACTTCAAAATAATTATGATTTCGACAATTTATAAATTTTTTTTTCAACCTTTTTATTTTTTCATTTTTAGGCGTTTCTAGTCGTCCTAGACGATTTTGGACCTTATTTTGGAATCACCACATTAAGAGCATTAATCTTGATTTTCTCTGTGAAAACTCAACCGATTTTTAATTGAAATACCATTTATATTGACTCTACTTCAAAATAATTATGATTTCGACAATTTATAATTTTTTTTCAACTTTTTTTATTTTTTCATTTTTTGGCGTTTCTAGTCGTCCTAGACGATTTTGGACCTTATTTTGGAATCACCACATTAAGAGCATTAATCTTGATTTTCTCTGTGAAAACTCAACCGATTTTTAATTGAAATACCATTTATATTGACTCTACTTCAAAATAATTATGATTTCGACAATTTAAAATTTTTTTTCAACCTTTTTATTTTTTCATTTTTTGGCGTTTCTAGTCGTCCTAGACGATTTTGGACCTTATTTTGGAATCACCACATTTAGAGCATTAATCTTGATTTTCTCTGTGAAAACTCAACCGATTTTTAATTGAAATACCATTTATATTGACTCTACTTCAAAATAATTATGATTTCGACAATTTAAAATTTTTTTTCAACTTTTTTTTTTTTTTTCATTTTTTGGCGTTTCTAGTCGTCCTAGACGATTTTGGACCTTATTTTGGAATCACCACATTTAGAGCATTAATCTTGATTTTCTCTGTGAAAACTCAACCGATTTTTAATTGAAATACAATTTATATTGACCCGATTTTTAATTGAAATACCATTTATATTGACTCTACTTCAAAATAATTATGATTTCGACAATTTAAAATTTTTTTTCAACTTTTTTTATTTTTTCATTTTTTGAGCGTTTCTAGTCGTCCTAGACGATTTTGGACCTTATTTTGGAATCACCACATTTAGAGCATTAATCTTGATTTTCTCTGTGAAAACTCAACCGATTTTTAATTGAAATACCATTTATATTGACTCTACTTCAAAATAATTATGATTTCGACAATTTAAAATTTTTTTTCAACTTTTTTTATTTTTTTCATTTTTTGGCGTTTCTAGTCGTCCTAGACGATTTTGGACCTTATTTTGGAATCACCACATTAAGAGCATTAATCTTGATTTTTTCTGTGAAAACTCAACCGATTTTTAATTGAAATACCATTTATATTGACTCTACTTCAAAATAATTATGATTTCGACAATTTAAAATTTTTTTTCAACCTTTTTTTATTTTTTTCATTTTTTGGCGTTTCTAGTCGTCCTAGACGATTTTGGACCTTATTTTGGAATCACCACATTAAGAGCATTAATCTTGATTTTCTCTGTGAAAACTCAACCGATTTTTAATTGAAATACCATTTATATTGACTCTACTTCAAAATAATTATGATTTCGACAATTTAAAATTTTTTTTCAACTTTTTTTATTTTTTCATTTTTTGGCGTTTCTAGTCGTCCTAGACGATTTTGGACCTTATTTTGGAATCACCACATTTAGAGCATTAATCTTGATTTTCTCTGTGAAAACTCAACCGATTTTTAATTGAAATACCATTTATATTGACTCTACTTCAAAATAATTATGATTTCGACAATTTAAAATTTTTTTTCAACCTTTTTTTATTTTTTTCATTTTTAGGCGTTTCTAGTCGTCCTAGACGATTTTGGACCTTATTTTGGAATCACCACATTTAGAGCATTAATCTTGATTTTCTCTGTGAAAACTCAACCGATTTTTAATTGAAATACCATTTATATTGACTCTACTTCAAAATAATTATGATTTCGACAATTTAAAAATTTTTTTTCAACTTTTTTTATTTTTTCATTTTTTGGCGTTTCTAGTCGTCCTAGACGATTTTGGACCTTATTTTGGAATCACCACATTTAGAGCATTAATCTTGATTTTCTCTGTGAAAACTCAACCGATTTTTAATTGAAATACCATTTATATTGACTCTACTTCAAAATAATTATGATTTCGACAATTTAAAAATTTTTTTTCAACTTTTTTTATTTTTTCATTTTTTGGCGTTTCTAGTCGTCCTAGACGATTTTGGACCTTATTTTGGAATCACCACATTTAAGAGCATTAATCTTGATTTTCTCTGTGAAAACTCAACCGATTTTTAATTGAAATACCATTTATATTGACTCTACTTCAAAATAATTATGATTTCGACAATTTAAAATTTTTTTTCAACTTTTTTTATTTTTTCATTTTTTGGCGTTTCTAGTCGTCCTAGACGATTTTGGACCTTATTTTGGAATCACCACATTTAGAGCATTAATCTTGATTTTCTCTGTGAAAACTCAACCGATTTTTAATTGAAATACAATTTATATTGACTCTACTTCAAAAAAATTAAAATTTCAAAAAATTAAAATTTTTTTTTTCAACTTTTTTTATTTTTTTCATTTTTTGGCGTTTCTAGTCGTCCTAGACGATTTTGGACCTTATTTTGGAATCACCACATTTAGAGCATTAATCTTGATTTTTTCTCTGTGAAAACTCAACCGATTTTTAATTGAAATACCATTTATATTGACTCTACTTCAAAATAATTATGATTTCGACAATTTAAAATTTTTTTTCAACTTTTTTTATTTTTTCATTTTTTGGCGTTTCTAGTCGTCCTAGACGATTTTGGACCTTATTTTGGAATCACCACATTTAAGAGCATTAATCTTGATTTTCTCTGTGAAAACTCAACCGATTTTTAATTGAAATACCATTTATATTGACTCTACTTCAAAATAATTATGATTTCGACAATTTAAAATTTTTTTTCAACTTTTTTTTTTTTTTCATTTTTTGGCGTTTCTAGTCGTCCTAGACGATTTTGGACCTTATTTTGGAATCACCACATTAAGAGCATTAATCTTGATTTTCTCTGTGAAAACTCAACCGATTTTTAATTGAAATACCATTTATATTGACTCTACTTCAAAATAATTATGATTTCGACAATTTATAAATTTTTTTTCAACTTTTTTTATTTTTTTTCATTTTTTGGCGTTTCTAGTCGTCCTAGACGATTTTGGACCTTATTTTGGAATCACCACATTAAGAGCATTAATCTTGATTTTCTCTGTGAAAACTCAACCGATTTTTAATTGAAATACCATTTATATTGACTCTACTTCAAAATAATTATGATTTCGACAATTTATAATTTTTTTTCAACTTTTTTTTATTTTTTCATTTTTTGGCGTTTCTAGTCGTCCTAGACGATTTTGGACCTTATTTTGGAATCACCACATTTAGAGCATTAATCTTGATTTTCTCTGTGAAAACTCAACCGATTTTTAATTGAAATACCATTTATATTGACTCTACTTCAAAATAATTATGATTTCGACAATTTAAATTTTTTTTCAACTTTTTTTATTTTTTTCATTTTTTGGCGTTTCTAGTCGTCCTAGACGATTTTGGACCTTATTTTGGAATCACCACATTAAGAGCATTAATCTTGATTTTCTCTGTGAAAACTCAACCGATTTTTAATTGAAATACCATTTATATTGACTCTACTTCAAAATAATTATGATTTCGACAATTTAAAATTTTTTTTTTTTTTTCAACTTTTTTTATTTTTTTTCATTTTTTTAGGCGTTTCTAGTCGTCCTAGACGATTTTGGACCTTATTTTGGAATCACCACATTTAAGAGCATTAATCTTGATTTTCTCTGTGAAAACTCAACCGATTTTTAATTGAAATACCATTTATATTGACTCTACTTCAAAATAATTATGATTTCGACAATTTAAAATTTTTTTTCAACCTTTTTTTATTTTTTCATTTTTTGGCGTTTCTAGTCGTCCTAGACGATTTTGGACCTTATTTTGGAATCACCACATTTAGAGCATTAATCTTGATTTTCTCTGTGAAAACTCAACCGATTTTTAATTGAAAT